>VWPW01003264.1:1089081-1154270 GCA_013389825.1 Crypturellus undulatus | reverse complement strand
GGCGCCTTCCGCGGAGGGGCGCGCGCGCGGGTGCGGCGCGGTGGCGCCGGCCGCCGTGCCGGGCTGCGGGAGTAGCGGGGTTTGCACGCACACATATATATATACACACGCGCGTGTAAGATACACTTACGGCGTGTATCCGCAGAGCAGGGAGGCACGCAGGGGCAAAGTTACATGGATCTATGCGTGTAATGGGACCTTCGGAATCTTTTTTTTTTTTTTTTTTTTTTTCTCCTGTGAGAACTAGGAAAAGCGGTTGCAGTGAAATGTATTCAGAGGAGGGATAGTTTGGGTCTGGACATAATGTGTCTTTCTCCTCCACTAAGAACAAAATACCTGTGATTTTTTTCACCTTTAATTCTCTCCAGTTCTATGGAGCTTTACATGAGGCACCAGGGCAGTAAGAATATTCCCCTTTGCTTTCAGAGTCGGAAAAATGGCAAAAATTCACTTACGTTACAGTAAAGCAGAAACAAGAAACTGTGCTAGAGCGGTCATTTGAAATCTCTGGAGTATAAATCTTTGCTTTCCCCTCCCTTAGGTATGATTTCGAAGTTTGCGGGGAGGTTGCTTTTAATTATGACATTACATTAAAAAAAAAAAAAAAAAGTTCTGCTGGAAGACGTAATCTTGCTTTCAGAGTAGCTCCTCCGCAATGTCTAGCAGAAGTGATGAGAACGAGCTCTGTTCCCTAATTTATTTATTGAGGGAACGAGGCAGCTTAGAGAAAATCCACTGCGAGCCAGGCAATTAATTTCCAGTCATGCACTTTAGGATCCTGCAACCTAAACTTCCCTTTACTGGATTATACTGCAGTTCTCCCATGTTGACTTTGCCTGATTGCAATTACCACCAATCGCCCGTAATCACTTGCTATAAAACTTGCGCTGTCCTCTGCCGCCAGCAGAGGAATGCAGTTGAACTCCAGACCTCCTGCTGTCTGGGAAAGAAAAAAACAGTAATAATAATGGGCGGAATATGAAAGGGAAAGGGATGGAGCATCCCTGCTATCGCGGCGGGACCACCTGGCGGCCACTGGGGGAAGCGCCTCCTGCTTTTTTTGCAGCAGCAGAGGCAGCAGCAGAGGCAGCAGATGCAGCAACAGAAGAGGCTGCTGCGGCCGTGTTGTGGCCGTGACGCTGTGACCGTGGAAAAAGAAAAAAAGGGGAAAAAAAAAAGAAAAAAAACACTCAACGTTTAACTGGATATTTGTCTTTTCAGTAATGGTATGACAGCAAGGCCCATGGCTTGCGCAGAGTTTTACGATCCATTTATTGCCTCCTTCTCTGATGGCTGTAAGGAGGAATAGGCTGATGTTGAAGGCTTTTCTTCCTGATGTTGTTGCTAGGCTGTGTCCTAATGCTGAAGGAATGTTTTAGATCCTCCCTATGTTATACCACCTCCCCATGCATTTTTCCTTTTCTATTTTTCATACTTTTTTTTTTAACTGTACCCTTTGCTGCACCTCTTCAAATAGTGTATTCAGATGAAAATTATGCTTATTAAACACATGTTTTAACAAAAAAATCCTTTTTTATTGCATGCTCTAACAACAGTAAAATGTTTATAGCCTCTAGCACAATTAAGTTTATCTATATTCTAATTTGCCTTTTGTTACATTTTTCCCATAGGCAGCCTTGGTGACATGTGTTGTGCATGACAGGAGAAAGTTCAACGTTTCAGAAGGCAGCTGTGTCAGTTGACTGAAGAGTGAAAAAGGGAAGGAGTGGGGATCAGGAATACAAGTTCTAGCTCTCTTGCAAGATTTGGATGTACAATATAATTTTCTTGCATTAGGCAGCTCAACTTTGCATGCAATTAAATGCCCAAGGACAGGCCTCACAGTGTGAGCCTCAGAACTTCTTATGTCAAGACGTCTTCTGCGTGACCTTAACCTCTCTCCTTCAGCATGAAGCTCACATGCTCTCCTTGGCCCAAAGGCAGGACATTGCAAATTCCACCTGAAGATACAATGTTGTTGCTTTTCAACAGCTTCCCATACACTCACTGGCAGAAACATGGACATGGAGGGCAGACACCCTCTGTATGTGTGGGTCTCGGTGGCTGGACAGCCCTTGAGCAGCTGCCCTGAGGACATCTGTAATGCTGGAGCAGGGGACAGATTTGGTTGGTTTTGCAGACTGGGTAGTCTCTTTGATTGGTTGTTTTTTGTTTGTTTGTTTTTCATTTGTTTGTTTTTTATTTTGGTGGTTAGTCTCAAAATGCTGCTGAGTGCTGGAAAAGCCTTGCCATCATCTTACCCAACAAGACTAGCCAGAAAGCTAGGTCAGGAGTTGGTTAGAAGTCCCATTTTTTGAGATGGACTTGAAAATTGCCATTGTGGTTTATGCAACAGTGAACTGTTGTAAAGGACAGGTGGACACACACAGACAGATCATCATATTTCAGAGAGATGATTTCTTATATCACCTAGACAGCATCAAAAGAGGAAAAAAGTCATCTCTGTGGCAGGGCAGTGGGCTCCAGTAACAAAGGACTCTTTCTGGAAAAACAGTGCTGCTACAGAGTGGAGTCTTGAATCCTCTGCTGGGAAATTTTTATGGAGACTCTTCTGGGAAAAGCCAGAGTATTCTGCAAACTGAGGTGCTCAGCAGGCAGCAATGATTTTCCCAGTGCAGGAACAGAAAGAATAAAACTAACCATTTGCTGGAACTCTTTGCAAATCCTACGAAAAAGCATCTGGCACCAGTTCTTAGTGACTAACCCCTCAAACAGTGTACTCTGGCTCAGCCTATGCCATGCCAACAGATGTCAGAAAGAAGCAAAGTTCAAGGATGGCACAGTGGCTCGTAGGGATTCTTCTGCTCCTCTGCCCGCCTTGTAACCAACAATTCCATCCACTTTTGGAACCAGTGTGTGCTATCCCTCATGTGTATCCAGCTAAAGGAACATCATTAGGCAAGAACACTCAAGGGGCTGTTCTGAACAGTTGCTACTGGGTGGCCAGTTCAGGTTGAACAAGCTCGAGGCATTTAGTCATGTCTTCAGAGCAGCTTGCATCCGTCTCAAGCTTGGTGCAAGGGCAAGCAAAGCTTTTAACTTTTTTCCTTTCCAGGAATATATTCTTGAGCACCCCTGACTAGGTATTAATTGGCAACAACCTCCAATTTATGAAATGTGAGTCTCCAAGTAATCATACTCTAACAACACAGAATATCCCCACTCCTAATATCTTGACACTCTGAAAACCGCAGAGAGAGAGAGAGAATAAGTATCCCGGTGAGGAAGTCACTGATTCATGACTTTCTAGAGCATGTAGCACCTGCACCCTGCCCACACCTACCAAGCAAAGGGCAACATGGGGCACCTGAGAAAGCTTTGGAGAAAAAACACCTACTCCAGACCTTTCTTTGCTCTTACTCCTCCACTCTCCTCCAAAATCTGTTTGGAAAAGTAACAACAGAACCATCATTCCTCCACAACATATAATCAGAATTTTTTCTAACAGCAGGGACAAACTTTGAAACATGTACCAGGCTTTGGTCTTTCCATTCTGGTACTGAAGGTGAGAGAAGACCCAGAAAGTGCTGAACACTCTCTTCTCCTTTATCTGAACTTTCACCGTTACCTCTGATGCCAGAGAAGCTGCTCTGTGGCACGTTTGTCAGGCTCGGTGTCCGACAAGGGTGCTATTATTCTTTTCAGGGCAGGGATGAGATTAGACTGTATTCAGTGGTGCCCACCAATAGGGTGACAGGTAATGGGCACAAACTGAAACACAAGAAGTTCTGTTTGAACTTGAGGAAAAACTTTCTGACTTTGAGGATGACAGAGCACCAGAACAGGTTACCCAGAGAGAATGTGGAATCCACATCCTTGGAGATATTCAAAAGATATCTGGACATGATCTCGTGCAACGTGATCTAGGTGACCCTGCATGATCAGGGGTGTTGAACTAGATGATCTCCAGAGGTCGCTTCCAACCTCAACCGTTCTGTGACTCTGTGTGATCCTGTGAACCCATCCCTGATGCTCTGAGGCCAAGAGTACCATGGCTGACAGTAGTTTCGGAGTTTATTAGTGGTTCCAGAGTTTATTACCTGTCATGTAGATGACAGATTATGGAATAGTTTTTATTCAGATATCACATAGAACATGTAACCTATCATCATCAGGCCAGTGCAAAGCAATCTACAGGCATTTTCTAAAATCTCTTCAAAATTCTCTGTATGAAATAAACAACTGGGTGTCTTCAGTAAGTGTTCTAAAATTTTCCTTTTGTTTTATTTTTAGACAATTTAAAACAGCAACTTTTAACACATAGTGACTGTGAGAATTGGTAATTGCTTTGAGGATGGCAATAAAAACACAAATACAGCCATACAGAATGGGACACTTACGCTTGAGTCTAAATTAATGTTAATTCTAGGGAGATCCTTCAGAAGCCCTTTGGGCTTCTTAAATCTACCTTCTTAATTCTTTTGTCTTTCTCAAAAATGAAGAAACGTCCCAACAAAATACTGGATAGGTAATGTGATGTTCCCATCTGAGATTTGTCACAATGCAAGAATTTTGGATGTTTGTTATTGTTTTGTTTGCATTGAATTAAAAGCATATAAAAGCCAGAAAGAGCTTAAGCAATTTGATCAAATACTGTTTTAGGATAGTTTAGGTTTCTCAGGATATGTCAATGTCTATTCAAATCTGGTGAGCAACAATGCTAGGGGAAATATATTCTTATTACAAAGGATACTGTCTCCAGACTTAAAAAACAAATAGTTGTGCGACATTCATCTCGGCTATATAAGCTGAATAGCAAAGCAATTTCATTCAGTTTTCTTGAAAGTTTAATTTATACACTGAGCAAGAATTTCTGAAAGACAAGATTACTTCATAAAATCACTCTTTTCTCAGTTCTGTACAAATATGCTTAGCTATTCCACAGGGGGCATATTCTGTTCAGAAAAAAAAAAAAAAAAAAAAAAAGCAGAACACGGTTCAAGATCACAGAAGAGGACTAAGCTTTAGGAAATACATTCTTGGCTAAATTCATCCTTGGAGTGAGCTGGCGCAACTCAAATACCACAAATGAAAACCTTTTCTATTTTATTTGACTTACTCTTTCATTCTTAATGGGAGGAATTGAGAAAATTTGGCAATAGACCTGCATATACTTACTCCAGTGGTGAATTATTATAATTCACTTTTCAACTCTTTTTCATGAAAGCATATAGAAAGGAAATGGTGACAATGCCTTCCTTTTTATTAAGTAGCAGTTTCCTGCAGTGTCCCTGGTCACCCAAACTGGGGGTGGTGAGAGAACGTACCCCCTTCCCTGCAGGCCCAGGCGTGCTCCAGAGAAAGCAGTTGCATCCACGTGCTGCCCTAGCGTAGAGTAGGACAAGGCCAAGGTGTTTACTTTAAGCCAGGATCTGGGAAATGCTCCCATCTCCCACAGTTCAGATGCCGTCAATGAGTAATTTGTCTCCCACACAAACAGTCCTCCTGACTGCGGGGAGGTTGTTTAAATTGTTAGGTGTTATGTAGTGCGAGGCAGTAGACCATAGCTTGGTATTTAAGTATTCAAGCCTGGAGTCAATCAGCTTACTAAAGCATCTCCCAGACTATGGCACAACATCTACCATTCAGGTAGGAGCACTTGCGGTGAAGTAGTTCATTCTTCTTCATTTCAGTTCTGAGCAAGGATTAGGAATGCATAGGATTCTTCAAGCAACATATGATAGACTGTATCTTCAGGAAATTTCAATGAGGTTTAGCAAATACATGACAACAAAATGAGTCCTAAACTTTTTTTTTCTGCCTTCACTCAATATAACTCAATGTGACACACACACGTATATATATATATATTTATATATAATGTCTGTTGGGCCACATGCCTTGAGCAGACAACAGGTTCTGTTCCATTACTGTACAACTCCATTAGTAATGATTTGCAGGTATTCTGCATTCAGTAGGAGACTCTTCATGAAAAAAACAGTCAGATTGGAATAGAGACCAGCAAACAATGCTGGGACATTCAGGGTAAGACTCACACTGGGGTGTAAGCAGACAAAAATTAGCACAGAAAATTGACCTAGGTAGTAGGTAGACAGTTTCCCATGGTTCCATTCAGCTGTGGAGAAGGTACTTTAAAGATGATTCATCTTCAAATCAGAGGCTTATATATATATATATATAAGATTGAGAAGTGAAAACAATTGTCTGTGGTTCTTTCTTGTTTTGGGGTACATGTGTATTTAGACATCTTTCTGCTATGCATGCTGCCCTCTGTAGGTTTACAAATGACTCATAGTTTTGAACAATGTAGTAAACACAGCCTCCACTTGCCCCTGGAGCGCTTTGATGCCGCTTTGTCAAGTACACTGTGGTCTAAGGTTCTGACGTAGTAAGCCTGTGCTCCATCTTCTCATATGCAGGAACATGCCCTGAGCAGCTGCACAGGGTCAGAGCAAAGGTTTATGTATAAATATATATCAGAAAATATACTTTGTGATAGTGGCCAGTAGCAGATGTTCTGGGGAAGATCAAGAGCAACAGGGCATGTATATTTAATATTTCTCCTGAATACTCCTCTAGCCTCTAACAATCAGCATCTCACAATGTAGTTGTTAGTATGGTTGTGAGTATAGTTCCTGTTTAGAAAATGGTGCAAAATTAGAATTGAAGAATCACTTCAGATTAGAATTGAATCGTGTTACCTGTTTTGGGTCAGTGGCTGTCCATTGGTTCCTTAGTCTTCAGACCATTGCTGTTCAGTAACTATTTCTATTTCTAAATTCTGCAACTGCTTAATCTTTTTGAAAGAAAAAAACAAAACCAAAGCCAAAAACATTTCATGCAACTTGAGTATGTGTTATCTGAGGGGAAGAAGTAACAAGTACTGTTCTTCCCACCTGAAGTGAACAAAATGCACTCATTATAGAGAGTCCAACTTCCCTTTCATAACTACAAATATTATAAATAATGAGAGATGATAAAAATGACAGCCTCACCTGTGGGCATACACAGGTGAGGGCGTATCTCACTTGTGGGCTGCAAGCATAGAAAATTGCGTTTACAAGTACAAATGCATGCTTGCCAACAGCATAGTAATGTGTGTAAGTACGTGGTCAAGAAAAAAAAAAAGACAAATCATAGAATCACAGAATGCTTAAGGTTGGAAGGGATCTCTAGAGATTATCTAGTCCAATGCTCCTGCTCAAGCAGGGACATGTAAAGCACACGGCACAGGGTGGTATCTAGGTGAGTTTTGAAGATCTCCAGAGAAGGAGACTCCACAACCTCTCGGGGCAGCCTGTTCCAGAGCTCTGTTGTCCTCACAGTAAAGATATTCTTCCTCACATGAAGATGGAGCTTCGTCTGTATTAATTTGTACCCCTTGTCCTATCACTGGCTGCCACTGAAAAGAGTTTGGTCCCATCCTCCCTACATTCACCCCTCAAGTACTTACACATATTGATCAGATCTTCTCTCAGCCTTTTCAAGGCTAAACAGGCCCAGCTCGCTTAGTCTTTCCTCATACAACAAATGCTCCAGTCCCTTAATCACCTTCCTGGCTCTCCGCTGGGCCCTCTCTAGAAGCTCCATGTCCCTCTTGTACTTGGGAGCCCAGAACTGCACCCAATACTCCAGGTGCGGCCTCACTAGAGCTGAGCAGAGGGGCAGGATCCCCTCCCTCGACCTGCTGGCAACGCTCCTCCTGATGCAGGCCAGAATCCCTGCAATGTGACCACAAGGGCACATTGCTGACTTGTGATTAACCTGTTGTCAAGCAGGACTCCCCAAATCCCTCTCCACGGAGGGAGACCGTGGAGATTAGGGGCTGACCTTTCCAGCAGGTCAGCCCCTAATCTGTACTGGTGCCTGGGGTTGTTATTCTCCAGGTGCAGGACCCTGCACTTGTCCTTGTTGAACCTCCTGAGGTTCCTCTCTGCCCAACTCTCCATCCTGTCTAGGTCTCTCTGAATGGCAGCGCAGCCCTCGGGAGTGTTGGCCACTCCTCCCAGTTTGGTGTCATCTGCAAACTTGCTCAGGGTGCACTCTATCCCCTCATCCAGGTCACTGATGAACAAGTTGAACAGCGCTGGGCCCAGTACTGACCCTTGCAGGACACCACTGGCCACAGGTCTCCAACCAGACTCAACCCCATTTATCATGACCCCCTGAGCGATGCCATCTCAATCCACCTCACTGTCCACTTATCTAACCCACACTTCCTGAGGTTCCCTATGAGGATGTTTCATATGGACTATCATCACATGGACTATCTCCTAAGGGGTCCTTACCAAACCACCAGTAATCTGCAGGCATGCCATTGAGTAAGATTAGTTTAATGCATGATGTTGTGTTGCCAGAACATCTCATCTGTCATTCTGGCAAGACTAGAAATACTAAGTTACTGGTACATTGATTCCTTGCATGAACTCCAGTTCAGATGTGTTACCCAGCAGACAGGGTGTCAACAGCATGCTATATCACCATCAACCACAGGAACAGACTTCAGGACAGGAACATCTGTAGGTATTCGGGCTTCTTCTCTCAGTGATTACCCCTACACTGCTGCTCATTTCATGGTCAGTTTGCCCAGCTACAGGAGGAATATATGTCCATATCAATGGTTACAAGAAATACCCTCGGGCACTGAGAGAAACTGTTTGTGCTTGCTAGTCTCGAGTATTCAGCCTCTAAGCGTGGTGACCTGAGTCTAGCACTGCATTTATTATATATACATCGCTATTGCCATAGGCAGAAGAGGCTGCCAGTGATGGGCTGGGCAGTACATGCCTGCAGAGAAATCTGCTGCCTTCCATGAGACACCAGGCACTTTTAGCTCCTTTGGAGCTGCTCAGTGTTGAGCCAGTCACTGAGGACGCCCACTGCAACACATGTGCACTTCACTGTCACTGCCTCCCTGCTGAATTTAGCAAGGCTGCTTTTCACAGGGAAAAGAGAAGGTCTTTTTGACTCACACCATTTTTATGAGTGGGAATAACTTACACCCAAGAAAAGAAATCCCATTAGACTTTATGGTTATGCCTCCCAACACGCTCTGCAATTATTCAGTCTTTCTGGTCCCCAAAGGACTCAATTCATTGCATTCAAATTCCATGATCCAGTTTTAGAAATAGAGAAAGGAAGAGCAAGGCTACTCAAGCCAAATGGGATGCCTAAGGGAAACCTGAGAGCCAAATCCTGACCTTGTCTCAAATTAGCACTCTAACTAATAGATTGACATGTACCTTACTCATTTTTACCAGCTTCCAGTCACGTGCTGGTCTCATACCTCTCTCCTAACCACTGAGCATTTGCAAATTTTAGAAATTACAGCATCAAAATAAACAGCATCTCATTAGTTTTTTTCATTGCAATATTTAGAAACAAGACACACAAGAAGCTCAAGCACCAACCCAGGCCTCGACCTGACCTGTAACCTTCTGGGCAACAGCAAGGATGGGTCATGTACACGCGTGTACTCATATGCATGCACTTGTGTTTTCCAATTAATTATTCTAACTCTAGTGATGAGATTTGTTTATTTTCCTAAGATGAAAACCAGTATAAAAATGACATTTAGCAACCAAATGTTGAATGCATTTTTTATTTTAAACATTAAGATTAAATTACAAAAGCTTCTGGAGCAAGGAAAAGATACCAAGAAGAAAAGAGCTGAAGACTGAGATTGCATTTTCTCATTCATTGTGAAAGCAAAACACATTGGCAACAGCAGGGTGTCTTATAGAAAAGTTTCAGATGGACAGTACAAAGATCTTTCTGCCAATATTGCCATTGAAACAACTTGCTGCCATAAAGCACATCTCTTTTCTGATGACCCTTCTTTGTGCTGGCTGATTGGTTTTCACTCTGGGAAACAAGTAATAATTATTTCAGAATTATTGTAATTCTTTACTGTTGAGCTCTGCTAATATAACATAATCTTTTTGGGAAAGTGTCCAAAAATGAGTTACTTTATCCTAATAAAAATGTCTACTGCTTTTGTCAAAAGTTTTATTTGCACAAATATGTTCCTAATCTATATTAAAGATAATTTCATGCAATATATCTCTAATTTTTGGAATAAATACTGAGAATCATCAGAGAAAATTCCTTTGGAATGCAAAAAAAGAAAAAAGAAAAAAAACAACAAACGAACATGTATTATTTTTTCTTAAGGGCAAGATTCCACCACCTTTATTTACACAAGTAGCATCTTGTTCCCTATGTTACTTCGCTGCAAGCTAGAAGCTCCAGCAGTGAAAATCAGCATAGCCCCATCAGGATTTAGTGCATTAACTTCTGCTAATGAAAACTGGGCTGTGCAGTTTTGTTTGCGGAGTAATGTACTATCTATAATCAGTAAAGGTGCTCAAACAGAGCCCTACATTTAATAATTTGGCACTTTTGTTGCAACTGGTGTTGCTCATGGTAACCTATCAGATGACAAGAGTGGGGCTCTTCTGTAAAATATAGCTTAAGCCTACATTTATATGACTGTACATCTGAAGTATAAAAACCACGATATGTAGTACACTTGAACAGTTAAAAAATATAACTTATTTTATTTGTAAACTATCAATGCAAGATACTCATCAGCAAAGAAGCCATGTTCAATGTCTTCCGACCTTTTATAAAGATCTGTTGCTGTAAGTAAGTAATATAACCATCTTCGAAACATCTGAGGTTACATGTAGAAACAATCAAGGCAATATTATTTGTACATATTATTAAACATGCAAAACTTCCTGAAGAATATTGCCCAAATGTAGAAAGTCGTCTGGATCTCAAATTTTCCTTGGTAGCATCTGCTTTGTAAGTATGGCTCACATGTGGCTTTAGAGTCCTTCAGTTTATTTTGGAGAATTGGCACCTTTAATTACAGGCTCCCTATTTAAGTATGTGGCCCAGTAGACTAAGTTAAAAGTTCCAAACAGCACTGGAAAAATTATTCGGGACATTTTGTCAATCTTACTGATGCTGTTATAAGTCTTTTTGCTTTCAGCAGGCTTTTCTTCTGCAGATTTCACTGGAGCAGTGACAGTGTTTGAGATGACAGATGGAGCTGAGTCCTTTGGTATGTTTGGTGTGGGGGTCATCTTTCCAGTGGTGTAAAGGTTAGCTGATTTATTTCCCAGTAATTGACGCTCTTTCTTCTGCAGTGTAAATAACAAAATGTTAGAAGGTACAGAAAGTGGAAATATGTTCTCAAAATAATAAACCAAAATCCACACATGCTAATCAATCATGCTAACAAATGTCTGCTAGCTGTTCTAACTTCAACTCCCAAACAGCTGTTTTTGCCTTGATATTATAGCCCTTACTGAGGTTACACGTTCCTTGATGTCAGCAAACACTAAAGAAGGACTGCCAGGACCAGATCTCACTCGGTATGTGAAGTTGCAGATTCTCTTGTCAGGGCAATGTCCACCCGCCTGGGTTACAGTCTTGGAGGCAGCTAACAAAAGACTTCTCTTTGTAGCATTATTTTGCAATTCCTTTATCACCTACATGTTTACTACACCCACATGTTTATGACCTACATGTTTAGAACGTGATGTACTAGACAAAGTTTAGGACAAATTTTGTTTAGAACATCATCTGATGTCAGTCAGATTCCAAAAGTTAAATCTCAGCTTGAAATGCAGCTTGAAATTCATGTCTTCAAAGCAGGATCTTTTTTTTTTATTATTTATTATTTATTTTTATTTTACTGGGGGTAAATTGTGCCAGTACCCTGACTCCTCAGAGCTCTCAATGTGAGCTTTGTCATGCATTTTTGGAGTGCACAAGCAGAGTAAGATATCCTTCACAGTGTATGTTCACTGTTTATCAGAATTTTGGCTGTTAAAATCCCAATTCATGTGTATTTAATGCATTGTAACTTTTCCCAAATCACCCCATACAGATGCTGGAAGAAGGAATATTTCCTTGCATTTTTTTCTCTATTCCTATAGATGAGAGTATGGAACAATATAATTAAATATCTTTTAATGGAGAAGCTCAAAATTGTCTATTCAGTTACTTGAAACATGCTTGGTAATTGCTTTTTATTCTAGGTACTTTAAAAATGTAATGTAAGCACCTTGATTTTAGCTGCTTCAAGAGCTTTTTTGCCATCCCATGCCCAACTTCTCTTGGTGAAATAGTTGACCGTTGCAAACTCAATCAATGCAGAAAATACAAACGCATAGCAGACAGCTATAAACCAGTCCATTGCAGTAGCATAGGCCACTTTTGGCAAAGAGTTACGGGCACTGATACTTAAGGTGGTCATGGTGAGGACTGTTGTTACTCCTGTAAAGGGGAAAAAAGATAAAAGATTAGTTTGGTAGTCTTTCTTTATGAGCTTCCTAAAATTTTAAAAATGGACCCTTATTCAGTGTGATACCTAAGAAGGCCACACAAGCTCAGTGTGTCCAAATTATGGTCTGAAAGAGTAAGACACATTTTTGACTATGAGAAAATAAAAGCATCTGCACCCAGATATTTATTTTTGAGGCATTCTAGTTATCTCTAGCTTTAGAGTATTTGACTATATATTTTTAAATATAATGTAAACCCACCTGTTTGTTAGATAAGCCAAAATCTTACTGATATTATCCTTGTACTTTTATATTTCATATATAGTACCAGTTATAAAGTAGAGCATTAAAGACTTAGTGATCAGTATATTTAGCAGTAACTTTTAATGAGGTGGGATTGTAGTTTTTGTTTTCCCATTCGTTTTTCATTTCGTTTACAGTAGCACCTTCTGTCCCAGAACTCAGTACATGACAGAGAAGCCACTGATTTCATCTGTGAAAGGATGCCCCCTGTAGGACAAAACTCAGCTCTCAGTAACAGCTCTGTAAACCTAGCGTCAGCATCACCCAGCAAAACTCCCGATGCAGATCACTCACTCTATTTTTAATCAATGTTCCCAACTGATTTCAGGAGGATTCTGTAGATGAATGACCCTTACAAGATTCAAATGAAGTTTTATACGTAAAACTCTTCTCACTTCCCTTATTCCTCATCTAGGGGATCCTATGTATTTCATCAAACTTCAGTCAAGATTGTGCTTAATTTTTGCAATCCTCCAGCATTAAATCAAGTAAACCAGAGATCCCAAAGGATTTTTGCATGGCAGCTTCTGTAGTAAATATGTATTTTGTAAATGCAAAATAATATTAATTTGTTTGAGGGTAATAGAGATAATTGCCTCTAATTAACCTCTACATGGTTTTCCTACATAAACATCTTGAAACAAAATGTTTTGAAGTGAAATCTGTGCATGAAATCTGCATGAACTCTGATATCACATATGTTCGTTTGTTCTAAATGATTCATTATTTTATCTGAATGGAAAAAAAGAAACTCAAATAATTGATTTGATACTTCTGTCTTCCATCCTCTAACCTTCATATAATTGATTTGCACTTATTCAAAAAAAGGGCAATTTCTGTCATAATTTTACCCAAAAGACCTGAGAGTATTTTTAAAATATTTTGATTGGAAAATAGAAGTGAATAAGGGAACATCTAAATCAAACAGAAATAAGTGGTTCAGTTAGTTACAAAAAATGACTTCCACAAACAAAACCCATTCTTTCCTGTATACTGCAAGAAAATTGAGATACTCACCAAAGACAGTTCTGGCAGGGACAGACTCTCTGTTTAGCCAAAATGACACTTGTGATAAGATCACAGTCATAATGCAAGGAAGGTATGTCTGGATGACAAAATAACCGATTTTTCTTTTCAGATGAAAATGTGCTGTCATAATAGTATATTCACCTAGAAGGAGGAAAATGCACATGTAGGAAAAAGCAATGGAAGTTTATGGATTTGGAGATTCAAGCAGCTCCAGCGCCTTTCTGAGGATGCCATTCAGCCATTCCTGATTGTATGAGATATGTCTGAATTTCTGCATCGTGGAGAACCAGAGGCTTGAGATACAAGTGCTGCTAGGTCCTGCTAGCCCTTCACATCCAATCCTCAAGTTGCTTAAAAGCCAAAGAAAATGAATACCCTATTGCACTACAAGGTGCAATCCTTTTATGAACCTGGAATGCCCTGATGCTCACAACCGTAAAAAATCTGGGTTGGTGACAGTGGCTCCATCCTGCCAGTTTTTGACTCAGTCCTACAAAGAGTCTAATCAGAATAAAAATTAAGGCCATGTACTCTTCGAATGCAGATTTAGTAGCAGGACTTAACCTGATTAGGGCAACTGTTAAGGGCAACTTGTGAGTTTTCAAGAATGACAAGAGGCCCAGACACTCTCTCTGCACCAAATTTATGACGACTGCTTGTTCCAGTGTTGATGCTGTAAAAACACACTTTATACACTGATCATGGGAGATCTTGTTAATCTGAGCATCCAAAATAATCAAACTGCTCCTTCAGGAGAAAAAAAATATCACCTTTTTGTGTATCCAGTTTTCCTAGAATTTGGTATGTCCTAGCTCTGAACTGAATCTAGCTCTATTTCTGAACAGACACTGTGCCAAAGTCTTGTTTGCCTGTGCAATTAGAGCTTTATATTGCCTGCGTGGAGAATTCACTGAAAGCTCCAACTGCAGTGCTATATTTCTTACCTTTTTTTTATTTGCCAAAGTCAAAGCATTGCCTTAATCTGTTTTTTTTGTGAGGCCTTCCAAATTTCAAGCCAAAAAAAAAATTACCCCCCCCAAAAAAAATTCCAAAAGAGATAGACCAGCTGTCACCTAAAAGAACAAACAAACAAAATAACAACAACAACAAACTAGTACATTCAGAGTGTTGTTGTTAACCCATAGTGTTGTCAACTGAGACCCTTTGATTGGAGGTAATTGTCCTGTAAAGCAGAAATCTTGCTCTCTAAAAAGAGATTATTCTTAGCCTAGGAAGAATAAAACCAAAACAAAATATATGAATAAAACACAACCTCCCTCCAACCTCCACAGATCTTCACTCATTTTGGTATCATATTAATTTGAAAGCATGCATTATTCAGCTGGATACTGAATGAATCATAGTAATGTTTGTTCTGAAATATATGTTGTCCTCTAAGAATAAAACAAATATAATTATCTTTTTGACTTACAAATTATGCAGATGTTGGAGATTCTGGGGAAGGTAGCTCATATTTTCTAAAGAATGAGCTGAATACAGACCTTAACTACTTGAGCTAAAGGATTAGCTGCAGTATCTGTTGCAAGAATGCTCTGTTATCCTCTATACAACAGGCACTAAAGGGAGATACATAACAGGCTGATTCTGCACTGAGTGAACAGCCTGAGTTGAGCTGCAGCCAGAACTGCTAAGCAGTTAGATTTGGCAGATTATTTCTAAGTGACAATATGGCTAATTAGCTGAGGACAGGTCTACAGGAAAAGGGCTTTTGCATGTATAGCTGTGCTCCTATGTTTTACTCGAAGTGCTCTCATATTCTGTATGAAGTTAAGGGACTTCAATCCTCCTGAAGATTTTAGACACAAAGGCTTGAATAGCGCAGAATTTCCTTACTTGACAGCCTGCCTCATTCTTAATGACTGTCTTCTGGAGTCTGATTTTCTTGTGAAATGGCTCCCTGAAGATGGATGGGGAGACGGACAGGGAATGGTGTGAAACTGAGAAGAGCCCTGCAAAGTGATGTCTAATTCCCTGCAATCCAGTGTAATTTTGAACCAGGGATGCTGAACATGCTGTGGTCTCAGGAGGAACCCCACTTGCTTTTTATTTATGAGCATTCGGATTGTGGATTAACAATAAAATATGCCAGCAACAGCAGGGTCTATGTGCCTGTGGTCTGTTTCTGAGTGGCTACTGTGCTGGGATGTGTTTTGAGTCGTGGTTCCCCGGTCACTTACGAGTGATGCTATGCATTATTGATTTTGATAGTATGCTTTGGGAGCTGGAATAAAATACCCTCATATGAACCACGCAACTTCAGCTGAGTAACAGGATCCCAGTTTCCATAAAGAATGTATTAATGTGTTGTCATCAATGTATTAACCTATTAATGCATGAATGACTATATGTTGATGGTCTTCCATGGTTGGTTGGTTCTTACTTTATCATTTCCTTTAACCTATCATCGGGGCTCTTGTGGCCACAGAAAAAAAAAATCACCTTTCTTTTGTATTTGCTCTCCTTCCAACACTCATCTTCTCCTTTTTCACATGCTGCTTTTTTAAAAAAAAAACTCTACAATAGGAATGTTTCTGTCAGCAGACATACTGTTGGCAAAATTCCCATAGACATAGCTTGTTTTTTAATGTCCTGGGACCACTGCTTAAAATAAGGCTAAAAGTTGCGAAGGTTGGCTTTTGATTTATGATCAATGAAATTCTAGTTTTAGTGGAGAGGCAAAGCTCCCTTTTCTTGTGTAATGCCACAACTTATCCTTAGAGCATAAGCTTTCTTGAGCAGGAGCTAATTTTTATTATAGGTTTATGTAGCACTTAAAACAAAAGCCTATTCCTGATGGAGTCCACTAATCACTCTAAAAACAATTCCAATAATAAATTTGGCAGGAATTAAAACCTATAGAATGGGAGCAGCTGCATTTTTTCTCCATTCAGTTGTTAGAATTTGGGGGTCTTAAAAATCAAGCTAATACAGGAAGAGCTGTGCTGCTACCGGTACTACTTTGTTGATGCTTTAGAAGCTGCAACAGTATTTTTAGGCATCTAGATGATGGAGTTCTGGAGATCACACTTAAAAATTTTCAGGATCCTTACATGGGTTTTTCCACTGTCATTAGGCTGAGCTCCAATGGAGTATTTTAACAAGGATAGATCAGCGCCTTGGTATGTTATTTTTTCCTATGTGTTAGGGATATCAACAACTGACATGTCCTAGCAGAAGCCTGAAGTTAGGTCTGTAGCACTGCAGTCCCTGCCCATGTCCTTCTATTGTTGTGCAATAAAGACACATCTCAAGAAAAAGTCGGCATTATTTGGTGCAAAACAAAGGACCAAATATTTCTTTAGTTAATCAGACTTTGGAAATTGTGGAGTTTAGACTTCAGCTGGCAGAAGGGAAGAGGGTGGATTTTTGTTGTGTTTCCTGGCACTACAGGTGCCGATTTGGCAATCAGAGATTCTGAGGTGCTCTTTGTGGGGCAACCCTCTGCGGAAAGCAGCAAGATCCAGCAGGACTCAGATCCATCTCTGAGCATTTTCAGCACTCTAGCACCAAGACCTGGCAGATGTTGGGACTGTTTGAAGCAGTGTGAGTCGACAAATATCTTCTCTTTTGGGGGAGTGACGCTTAGGGACCTTAGCGCACTCGCACACAAAATCTGCACACGTCAGAGCTGCTTTCCGTGGCACGGCAAGAACATTCCTAATTTCAGGACTGGTTGGTGCTGGGGGAATCCCAGCATATCTTTTCTGAGAAGACAGCTAAGCCTATGGCTTAGGTACAAAATCTGCAAAATGCAAAGGGATTGATGAAGGTCCAGCAACCAGCATTTAAAAAAAAATATTTTAGAAAGAAGAGCACAAATACCCCATGACATATGTAAACATTTTGCCTACGCAACTGCAGGATGTGTACTTTGACTTGTGTGTCACAAAACCCACAAAAGATCTAAACAGTTGGATTCGTACAGTAGCTATTTGTTTTTTTCATTTTCACATAGAACAATTCAGTAGAAAGGAGAAACATCTTAGACAGCCGTTCACAAGTAACCCTGATTACCAGCCTACTGTGGGCTTGATGAAGTCCAGAAAATCCATCGCTGACTGATGCTTTCCCTGTGTAAAATCGGATTTTTGTATTTTGCTAATCCCCAGTTACAATCTGTGTCCTGCTCTTTGTGATCCACCCTGCAATCAGAATCCAGCCAGCCCAGATGTAACATGGGACATTATTATAAAATCTGAATGTTGGAAAACAAACATATATTAGCCTAAATCTTAGAACACAGGAGTGAGGTGATTACTGAGCACAAACTTTGGGATTTCTCCGAAGAGTCCGCCGTTTCCTTGGGCTGAGAAGCACAAGAAGCCTTCACGGGCAGAGCTGCAAATTGGAATTGAGCCGGAGCTGACACACTGGAGCACTCACTGCCACGGCTGGGTTGGTTTCTTGCTCTGAGGAGCAGGACGAGTTTGTAGGAGATGTCCCAGTACATCCTCTGGCTCTTTTTCTTGGCGATGATGAAGGCGAGAGGGGAGCTACCATTCATTGCAGAAAACAACGCGGCTATGATGGTAAACTGGTAAGGATGAAAGTGTCTTTGCTCTTAATGGGACACAGGCTCCCTGTCCTTTGCCTGTTCAGGGGACTGCTCTGACTTTAGATTTTGTGTTCTTCTCTTGACTTTAGATATCTTTGCTTTAGTAAGTGTTTTATGGCTCCTAAAATGGGCAGAGGGAAGGGATGAAGTTTTATCGGGAGGAGCTGATGGTTTGGTTTTGCTGATCTCCTGTGCATTGCTTTGCCTAGCAGGAAGCGCAGTTGTGTCCCTCTTCATGGGCATGTTTGGATAGTTTGAGCAGAAAGTCGAGCGCACGTTTGTGTTTCAGTCCTACTAACTTTGTGTGGAGTTGTGCTTGTGGTTGTTTTTACATCTCCTAAAGATCCCAAGGTGGTGGCAATAGGTTCCTCATTTCATCTCTACTTTCCCTGTAGAATCCTGGTTTAATCTCAAAGGTTGTGATTTTTAATGACAACAGAGGCTATCATGGGGAAGACTTTGGAGTGTTTTGCCAGGACTACTTTTTATGGATCGCACTGCTCTAATCTGGAAGCTGCCCTCTTTCTCCTCCCTGCACCCTGTGCAAGGAGCAGCGTTGGGAATCTCTCTGTGCTTTAAGGCAGGCTATTTTGTTTCCCGGCTGAGAAGCCCATCCACTCTACATTGCTACTGCTCTCAAGACAAGTGTATTATGTAACCTGGTTAAGCCTCTGTGCTGCAGAGCCCATATGACCCTGTGCCCAGGCTGGAGCCCTCACGGCAGCTCCGCGGAGTTCCCCGCCAATGCGCGCCGAGGGCTGCCCTTGCGTGGGAGCCTTAAGAAGCGGCAGGGAGGGCTCACGTGGGCGGCTGGGCTGCGATTAAAGCTTCTTTGCCTCCCTAATGCTGCTACATCTGGCGCCTCCATTTCCAGTTACGGGAGGAAACAGGAATCCTCAGGGTTGGCACCTCCTCTCCAGCCACGGGGTCCCCCAGACACGCTGCAGAACCACGCAACAGATGCCACCCTCCCTCCCCCCGGGCGCTTTCATCAAGCAAATCATTTTAAAGCTATGATTGAAACGGATCAAATGTGTGGGCGGTTTTTGCATCCTAGGGGGAGGGGGAGTTCCTCCCATAGGGAAATAAGCCAGCAGTAGTGCTGGCAACCTCAGCAAAAGCACTTGCCAACAAGGTGTGTGCAGTTCTCCAGGGCTCCTACAACTGCAGGAGCTTGGATTCATCTTTGGAAACAGCCCTGTGAAGTACTTAATAGCCAGCAGATACCATCTCCATGTCTCAGCAGATTGATACCCTCTCAGTGTGGCAGTTAAATGGCTAGGAATCTCCACGTATCTCTTCTTGTCCTATAGACACTTTCCCCATCTCCTTGCAAAATAACCAGGGCCTGTATATCTGAATTAATGCTTGTGCCTTCTGCAGGGATAGGGTTTAATGACTGTCCTACCTGTACTCGTACTGATGTTTTCAGTTCCTACAGTTTGTCCCATCAGGTGGTACTGGTTGAGTCGTGAACCATCTTCTGCCACCACCACAGATGTTGTGGTGCTATTAGTCCACACATAGATCACTTCAGAATTGGGGTAGGCATCTGTTGACAAGGGGGGAAAAATAGATGATGATGAGTAAAACACTGCATAATATTTTATTGGATCTTTAAATGATAAATGGTGTGGAGAGGGAAGAATGGAGGAGTGCGACTGAATGGATAAAAACAAATAAAGATGATATAACCATATTCCCATATGCCCAGATCAAAAAAAAAAAAGGCCGAAGCCTTCTAATGTAACAGATGTGTGGGATGGTTTGTCAAAGGCTGGAACAGTAGAGGTATAAATATAATCCATCACAGCCACTAGATTTGGGAAAGAGCAGCTCAGACCCATACCCATCTATCTGACACTTCATAAATCATAGCAAGTTGCAAAAGGTGTTTTTTTGAGGTCCTCCCTCAAAATCACTTGGTACCTCCAGTGCCTCGGATGATGGTTTCTGTGTCTCAGCCCTTCCCCAGGATCAAACACGAGCCCTGTGTAAGTGGAGTACGTTCGCGTGTTCATGTACATGTTGTGCATGAACTGGCTGTGCCTACAGAGCCAGGGCTTCAGTGTGCAAGGATGGACCTTTGTGTGTGTGGATGAATGGCCTGAACTGTGTCTGCTGAGCCTGCGATATGTGTTGGTGCATGAGCGGGGCATGGTTTATACGCAGGGGAAGGGAAGCTGGTGTACCTGTGTGTGTTCATGATGGAGAAGAACAAGGAAAGCAGTCAGGGTTCGGACTACAGGAAAGTGGGAGCTGAGGGCTGTGCTTATGAGAGTGAATTGTCGGAACACATGCGCACATCTAAAAATATGAATATGATGACAAGACTTGTCTCTAACATAAGGTCTTAGGAAGTTAAGGTAGTGACAGTATTGCCAATTCATTCATTTTTCAGTAATGTTACTGCTATTTTTAAAGCTCTAACACCTGCAGTAATCATATTATTATGAAGAAACCTTAGCTTTCCTTTTCTGTCAAGGTATATTTATTTTAATTTTTTATATGATTTTCTGCAGATAAAGTCTTAAAAATCCAGGAGCTGACTACACATTTAAATGTGTTTTATTTAATTTAAGCAGTTCTCATGGTTTTTAGAACATCCTGATTGTCAAATGCTTGCAGGAAGCATTTGTGCAGGAACGTTACAGTAGACTGGAATCCATTGTACTAAAATGTCTGAAAAGCAGGCAAGGTTTACTTTTCAAACAAAAGGTGAAATGTGGATAGAATTGGAAGTTATGTAAAGTGGAATACTAATATCTAACCTTCCATACTTTTTAGATTACTGCTTTGGGGTCCAAAATGTTTTCTTTTGGAAAAACTAATATCCTAGTTCAATGCAACCAGTGCAAAAGGTAATATGGTGGATTTCCATCTGAAAACTTGAAAGGCAAGGGCAAAAAAACCTACCGTCTTCATCAGACTGAAAGTTTTGTTGCCAGAGCCAGAAAACTGTCTTGGAAAGCTACTACTACATGAAGGACTTAAAAGTATTTTAACAAGAGTTTCTGAGTCACTGCAATGGCAGAATTTCAGAAAACAAACTCAAGCTCCAGCTTCGTTCTACAGATTCATATAACCAAGTGTGTCAAGTAGAAAATGGGAAGGGATGCTGGTTCAGGTTCAGAGCATTCATAGAACAACAGGATCACTGGAGGACATACCAGGACAGTAAGCACTGTATTTTGTGTTTTTTTTTTCCTGTTCTTAGTCTTCGCTTGGCATTTGTGGGAAACACTGCAGGAGAAAGAATATGAGGCTAGATTTACCTTTGGNGATCAAACCATTCATATTTCAAAAGAAAAACTAGAGTACATATCAGGAAAGTAAGCACTGTGTTTTGTGTTTTTTTTTTTTTTTTCCTGTTCTTAGTCTTTGCTTGGCATTTGTGGGAAGCACTGCAGGAGAAAGAATATGAGGCTAGATTTACCTTTGGTCTAACCCCTTGTGGTTATTCTTGCATTGTTGTTCAGATGTATTGCCATTTCCACTTTAGAAAAGATGTGGAAATAATAAGGACACAGAGAGAGAGTTCAAAAGAGGGTCACAAGAATTTCCAGGGGGTGGGAAACGAGTCTTACAATCTTAAGCTTAAAGAGCTCAACCTATTTAGATCACTAACAAGAAGCTGATACCTGAGTAAATCACTGAGTATAGATCCTCACATATGGAAATCTAAGAACAAGGTGAAATCCATTCTACTGACAAAAGCAAATGAAAATTAAATATCTTGAGGATGGCTTCTTCAGTGTATCGTGCAGTATAACTAGGCAGAGTTGTATTAAAAATTGAAAGTGTAGGAATAGTTTAGCATAAAATTATTTTGGNGGAAACGAGTCTTACAATCTTAAGCTTAAAGAGCTCAACCTATTTAGATCACTAACAAGAAGCTGATACCTGAGTAAATCACTGAGTATAGATCCTCACATATGGAAATCTAAGAACAAGGTGAAATCCATTCTACTGACAAAAGCAAATGAAAATTAAATATCTTGAGGATGGCTTCTTCAGTGTTCCGTGCAGTATAACTAGGCAGAGTTTAGCATAAAGTTATTTTGGTATCAGGATAGGGCAGGTGCTAATAGAGAGATGGTGTTATTCACTGTCATACCAAACTGCATAAAAACCTTCCTCTATTTAAGTCAAGTTCCCAGAAGGTTTTCAGTCTGTCAGGCTTGCTGAAGAACTGAAGAATTTCAGCTCATGCGAACTGCAGTTGCAAAGACGCTTTACTGATGATAAACAAGTCCTTCATCTCCTCTACACAACAAGCACACATGCACACCTCAGGGAGGTAAGAAATTCCTCAAAGGGTGACAGAAAAGTGTAGTAGTTGCTTTGTGTTAATATACTGTGAGAATGCTGCTGATGCTGCTGTAAAAGCAAAAACACAAATTCAGAGTCACTGAAAAAAAAAAACAAGTGAAACTGCTTGATGTTTATTCTAATTTAAACAAGTGGACTTCTTTTGTTCTTTCTGAGTTTAAATAATTAATTTGATGTTCTTTATAATCATAGAGTAAAGGGGAAACCCCATTAAATCATCCTTTTTCTTCTAAGACCATTCTACCAAAAAGAAAGAAAAAAAAGGTAGCAAGGTTGGAAACAAAATTATACACAGGTATAATGCTACTAAGTGAGAAAATGAAAACAGCCATTTATTTCTTGAGGATGTTTGATAAATAGATATAGGCTTATCATTTATAAGAATGAGTAAATAAAGTCATTTTTTCTCTTATCTGATTATTGGATGAGCATATCCAGTTTTCTTCATTCTAAAGTCCAACACCACAGTGAATACTAAAACTCCAAACATTCCCCTTGCTCCTTTCCCCGCCTCTTCTATTCTTTCCCTTCTCTTTTATGTCTGGGAAGGTAAGCATGAAATGGTCTTTCTTACCTAGGCGAACAGAAAATGGGAGCAATCACAGCCAAAGGGAGGAAGTACATTAAGAGAAAGTCTGATGGAACAAACCAGACACTTGCTAAGATCTGGAGTTTGCTTTGGCATTGAAGAGTGCCATATTTTCTCTTGGTAGTTAATAGTCATGCAGAAACTTGAAGAGCAACCCTGAGACAAATGTTGTCCTATTTGGCTCGTTGGCCTCTTTCAAAGTCTTTTTTTACTTTAATCATTCTTTGTGGTAAGGATCACAAAGGGCAGGATCAGATATTCAAGTTCCCCTATGATGCTAAAAAAGCAGTAGGTTGTAGGCAGGGAGTCTTCTTAGAAAAGCAGAATCATAAGAATCATAATGGTTGCAAAAGATCTTCAAGGTCATCAAGTCCAACCATTCTTCTCATGGCATTTTTCCCACTCTGCAGGGCAATGGTGGTGGCTGTGCCACCTCATTGCCCTCAAATGGAATAGACTTCATTCAAAAACCATACCAGGTTTCTTTGCTTCCAATGTAAAATACAGCCAAATATGGAAATCTATGTCGAAACTTCAAGTCCATGGGACTCAGATGTGTTTCCAGGACTGACCTTTTGAATTACCCTTTTGAATGGGTGCATAGGAAATAAAAACATGGCCGATGTCTAGCCAGTAAGCTTACCTTGTGACAGAACAGCAAATAGGTTGGGGAAAAAATGGATCCTGAAAAAAGACTCCCCTCAACAACTTTCATAAACCTTACAGGATGCCATAGGCTCTTTAGCTTACTTAGCTAGTGCCTGCATAATCAGATAATACCAACTTGTGAAATGTGGGATGTGTTTATGAATGCATGCCTGCATGTTTGAGTTTTAATTCCATAATCAAATAAACTAGCACACAAAACTCACAATCTGCGACGGAAGATTTTCTTTCAGAAATGCACTAGTTGGAGATTTAATTAATTTAAAGAGATTCTGAAAAAAATTATTTGGGGATTTTTTTTTAAGTTTACTTATTACAAGTGGATAGCTATACTCTTAGACTCCATCGTCACATTTAGTACATTCCTCGGATTCATTACACTGCCTAATCTTGAAGTGGTGTTAATCCCTGTCAAAGTCTGCTGATTGTCAATGTGCACATATTATCAGTTTACATCTAATTTTAATCTAAATATGCATGAAAATATCTATCAACCCATCTGTCTGTCTGTCTTTCTGTCTATCTATCTAGGTATTTGACTCACTTAAAAGACACTGTTAAATACTCAATAGATATCCATATTTACAATCTTACAAAGACTTGTGCAGGCAATAAAATAGGGCTGCTACTAAGTCATAAGATATGAGCCTGGATTCTAAGAGTCAGGCTGGGTTTCTTCTGGTTTGTCCATGAATACTTTTTACCTCATTACAAAGCATCAGTCAGTCATTGTGTCTAGGCAACTGAGGCCAGATTTGAGCTCTATGACTAAAATTTCCTATTGAATTCTGTTGATAAGAAAGAATCGGTGTACAAAAGAGATCACTCTATAAGAAGAACAGATGGAAAATAGATGAAGAACATAATTTTAAGTATAAAAACAAGATATGGTACTAAATATGCATTGACTGTGTCTTGGGGGAAGCTTTTTTTTAATAATAATAAAGTAAAATTGAAAAAAAATGCAAGTAAAATTGAAATTTAAATACTTAGAGTAATGTATTCATATATTCAATGACTAAAATGAAGACTTTGAAAAAGTATAATGATAAATTTGCTGTTCTTTGGGAATCTGAAGCTCATGAAAATCACTTTAGAGACCTAATCACCACAGTTAATACTGAAAATTTAAACTGGCGTAAAATTACATCAGTTTAATAAACAGCATGCATAATTTGGAATATGTGACATAATAATAATAATAATAATAATAATAATAATAATAATAATAATAATAATATGTGACATAGCAGCATGCATAATTTGGAATATGTGACATAGACAAAAAATATAATGTGTAAATACAAGGGATTATATATTAGAAAACCCCAAATGAAACACTTTTGGAATGGCATATCACCTTGGTGGGACAATGAACAAGTGAGGAAATAGTTGTCATGAAACTGAAACAATTATTGTATGAAAATTGATGAGAAAAGGTAATAGGACATCATGTGCCTGTGAAATGGGAAGTATGTACTTCAGCCTTACTAAAGTAATCATTAATGTCCTTCCTGAAGTTAGTTTTTCCCTATAAAAAGTTTTATTAGATTCCATATTCATATTCCACAGGGAATGGAATAGAATGTTATAAAAAAAACCTCTAAAGGGAGTTCATCACCTAGCAATACTAAGATACGGTAGTGATCATTCCTAAAAAAAAAATAAAGCCCTATCAAATAAAAATGTCTTTGTTTCAGAAAGTAATTTAGAAGTCATCTCAGCTCCTACAGCTCAGGAATGAAACAGAAGCACTGACTGTATCTCTGAAGTGCCAACACACACAGGACAGAAGATACTTTTGAAATTCATTTTGATACAAGTAATATATGCATATCCATATGTGTGTACTTATATATATTTACAAATTTCTTCAGATTTTCAAAGTCAGTGGCAAGCAAGCAGTCTTGCTTAATTTTAGAAGTTCCAATTCATGGAGAATATCTTCAGGTATGACCTGACCTTGAGCATTGAACCACAATGCAAATGAAAAAGAAAAAGATGGTTTTGTTCAAAAGCAACTTTGCGATTTTGGAGGTGTGATTCATGATTAGCATAGGCAAGGTTGCTGACTGCTTTAAGTTGCCTATTTGCAAGCTGGTAGACTAAATCGCAGTCATACCAACAAAGAATGCAAATTGAATGCTAATGAACAGTTGTACTGGTAATTCACTGAGACTCACTGCCGCCACAGGGTGCTGTTACATCGCCTAAGATTAATCCTGAGCTAGGAGCTGTGCCATGTAACACAGAATTTCCCTCAAGGATTGCTGTGGGGACACTTAGCAGTTTGAACGCAGCCCCTTAAAGAGGTGTACCAAGTTGCCACCGTGCAAGCAGCATCACTGATGACTTCACCTGTTCACCACCCCATCGTGCGCATCCGTGGGACAGCAGAGGGGCCATCCAAGTACTCCCCAAGGACAACAACTGCAGCTGCCACAGCCTCCGTGCTGTGTCTCCCACTGCTGAGCCCACATGGCCCCCACTGCAGAGAGGAGGTCGCTAACCTGCAGTCCCTGCTCTCACTGACCACAGACTGTAGGGAGCAGAGGATTCTCTCACCTTTTCCTTTCAGATCCATCCTATTTCTTTCTCTCACTGTGGTCAGTATTCATAACACAACCTCTTCCTTCATTTTCTGTCGATCTAGAACCACTCTGAGACTCAATTTTACACCACATTTTATGGTGGCTGCACAACTGCCTTTTGTATGAAGGGGTAAAATTCTGTTCTTCTGGCCTTCTGGCCTCTAAAATTTTCTTTCTATTTCTGTTATACTTGCCATGTTATGGTTAGTGTACATATCTGTTGCAAGGGAAGTGGAGAAACATAATAGAAGAACGTGCTTCAATAACACCTAAAAGTACAAAACATCTTGGGAACTTCCTGTCCCTGTACTGGTCTTTGTAGGTCAGACATACAGGTAATTCCAAACCTGTGGGCAAGGGCTAGTGTGGTAGTAATATTTAATGAACTTTGAATTTTAAATCACTATATTAGGTGGCTATATTAACTGCTTCATTAGTAAAAACCGCATGCTCATGAAGATGCTAGAGATTTAATTTACTTTTTGCAAAGCAAATAAAAGTATCATCCAAAGTGCAACTCGCAGCATTAGTCACACTGCCGATTATCTTCCTCTATAAGCAATCTTGATTGTAGTGGTCTACTCATGTTTTAAGCTGCCATTTATTATCAGCATCGCTGTCCAGTAGAATCCCTAAAGCTGCTCTGAGAAACACTGAGTGAATTATAGAAAATACTTGATTTGATCTTTTTGCTAAAGGTTCCTTCACAAAATATGGTAATTTTATCTAAATCTAACATCACAGAATAAAATTTTGACCTCACCATAATCAACTGAAGTTCTTCCCACCAACTTCAGTGAGACCAGCTCACCCATTACAGTTAATATATCTATCCAGCTGCTGTTCAAAGGATCATACTTTATAAGCTGGTATGGTCTGAAATCAGCCAAGAATGACTGGGACTATTTGCAGCACTAAATATATAATTTTATTTCTGAAACCAGTCCCTTAATGAAGGAATTTACAACTCTCAGAAGTACTGCTTCATTAATAACAACCTATGAGTATATAATAAATAGGTATGCAAGGGCAGTAAGCTGAAATTTTACTATTCAAACACTATAATACTGCTCAGAAATCATAACCATTACAACTTATTCCCAATGTCCAAGTTGCAGCCATCTGAAACTCAGAGGCTGGAAATCTCCAGACATTGAAAGTTGGAAAACAGATCTTCCGATTCCCATTCCCAGCTGCTAGTGTGCAAGCTCATCTAGTTTAACTGAGTTTCCCCAGATCCAGGATGCCTTTAGAAGGCACATATCACTGTTTTATATACTATGACATACTGCAGCATGACTGAAAATGTCAAGTACCCATGACTGCTGAAACAGCACACAAAACTCTTTTAAAACAAGATTTGTCCAAGAGGTCCTCAGAAAATGAAGTGCATCTGCAGTCCCAAGGATGGGTGCTGGCCTGTAAACCGGTATGGTTTGTATTCCTGATTCTGTCACTAAGATGACATTTCGGAAGACTCCAGCTTTTTAAGTCTCTGGCTATACAATTCTGTTGTGGATCACTGTGTAGCCCATAACTGGACTATAACGTTTTTAACAAAGTGAGTTACGCCAGGAAATCATAAATCTTGTTTGCCACATGAGGATTGCCACAGACTCACTCTTTCTTTCCCCTCAGTTCACCTTTCTCTTGTGTATCACCAAGGCCTTTTCATTTCCCTTCATAATGAGCACAAAAGAAATAGTTTGCTAATGGGTACAAAGCATCTTGAGGCCATCAATTCAGATACCCTCCCTAGGTAAGAATAAGATCTATTTCCATCAGGAGCCCCTCAAAAATGAGCTGCTGACTCCAGCTTCAGCTGTCTATCAGAGTTGGTGAAGCTAAATGAATCTCCCTCTTTGGAAAATGTCCCTTGGAGCCAAGGAGACCCAGACCTAAAGGTGCTTACTGCTTTTATCTTTTCTGTACACAAGAGAAATGTTTCCTTATCTATAGCCATCAACTGACCCATTTCAGTCATCTGCTTTAGGAGGAGATTAACCTGAGCTTAAAAATACCTTCTTCTCTCCCCTGACTATAAGAGGGTGAGAGTGATTAGCCCAGCTGTATATATTTACTCTGTAGAAATATAAATAGATAAGAAGAATCCCATCTTTGCTGACAGATTTACTACTAGGATGTTTACAGTAAAATCAGTAGCTCCTAGCACAGGCTGAACATGAACTTTTCAGCAGCTATGATGTGGGAATAGGGCAAGAAAAGAAGGTCCTTCAGGATTTCCTTCTTCCTATTCCTTCTTCCCTTACATTTCTTCACCAAGGACAAAAAGAAAAGGTTGTTTCTTTTGTGAAACTTATTGTGCTGGAGTGGCAGCACGCAGTGAAATAGACCTTGGGCTAATTTGGCTTTCTGTAGAGGAGCTAAAGTTGATAAGGGATCTAGCAACTTAAAGGAAGGATTCCCTGCCTGACGACAGACGCATCATGATGGAGTTGCCAGATTGGAAACTGAAATCAAAGTTTTTGCAGTGTTTTGCAATATTTTTTTTTTCAAAACTGTAGGCAAGTCATTTTGTCATTAATGTACTGGAATATCACCACGAGTCTCTAATTGAACCTAGGGATCCATAATGACAGATGCAAGAAAAGCAGCTAATGAACCACTCTATCTTTGCTCAGAAGAGATTGCAATTGCTCTTTGCCTCCTTTATCCCCACTTGCAGAATGCAGCAGTAGAGTCCTAACTACCTCACATTGCTATCATGGGGATGATTTCAGAAATGCTTTAGAAATGCCTACAAGCCATGGAACTGGTCACCTTAGGAAATAAGAGCCATTAAAAACATGGTTTGGAAAATAGTGGAGCAGTATTTACCCATTTGTGTCAGCTGCAAATACTATCCCATTATACCAGTGGGATGAAACAGAGATCCACGGCTGACCCTCAAATGCTCTTTTTGCGCATTAGGGGCTCAGCTATGTCCTTGCAGTTTTGCAGATAGAGGGTTTTGTGAAGGCTATCTATGCCTGAAACACATTAAACACAGAGTGCGACTGTGCATTGTTTTCAACTGCTGCTAACTCAAATTGAGCCACTGTTTTCTTGTAATTAGGAAGTTGTGCGACCTTTAAATTTAGGTTGAAATTTCTGGTGTGGGCAAGACATGAGGATGTTTTATCACACACCTGGCTATCCAGACCACTCTCCAGCAGCAGTCTTGAGCCCTCAAAAATCCTGGTGAGCGCAGGCCACCCCTCAATGAGGAATCAGCAGCTGCCTTTCAGCGGCCTCTCTGCAGCTGCTACAAAAGATGCTGCCCGAACCCCCAAGAAGCGTTCTCACAAATACAAAAAAATATGGTTTTATTGACCATGATTGTGCCTGCGTGGTGGCTGCGCTGGGCTGGTAGGGAGCCAACGCCACTGCCTTTGCACTTGCACAAAACTTGCAGCCTGCTGTTATCACCTGTTGTGAGCTGGACGCGGGAGACAACAGCTCCTTCCGTTCCTGTGGTAAATGCCCTGTGCTAGCCACTGTTTTGTCTGCCCTTCCCTTTAAGTCTATTATGGACCCAGAGGGAAAAAAAGTCACTGACTTCTAAGCAGTGAATCACAAAAAGGATCAAGCAGCCGAGGAAAAGAATAGGCTGTATTTCACCTGGAAATAATCACACCGAGAGGACTGGAGAGTAGCAAATGATATGTTTTTAATGTATTTTTTAAACTCTCTAGGTGCAAACAATGATCATTTATATGTAACAAACTCTGGAAAGTTTACAAAGGCAGTGACTGCAAACAATTAGGATGAAACCAACTCAGTTTCTCTCCAAAAGAAGGCCACGCCGTGACAATCGAAAAGTTTGACTGTCTCATAGATTTGGGTGAAGAAAACTGATTGTCCCGATAATCTGGGAAGGTGGGACTCAAAAAAGAGCTCTTTCTACTTCAGTAGCAATAAAAGTTATCATCTGTATGGTAAACACACAAAATGAGAAAGTGGTTAGGGCCATGCTTGTTTTTAAATTCTGATCAAAAGTCCCATAATGATGGGACCATGAATCACATTGAGTCCAGGCCTAGGAGTCTCAGCATTAAATTTTAAGCAGATTTCTATTAAAAAAAAAAAAAAAACTTCTTAGATCTCTGAAATATACAGATATGACAGTATTTTCTTTCATACATCACATCCCCTGAATCTCCTGTCCTTTGGAGCTCCAGGTTACATTGCCACATGTCAACTTTGGGGCTGAACACAAGAATGAACATGCTGACAGCACTGCCTTCTGAAAACTAGATTAAAGAGGTTTCTATATTGCTACCGGTCTATATTTGAAATGCGTAGAGTTTATGCTGTGAGAACACATAACTGTTTATTGGTATAACCTATTCCAACAGATGTAGGAAGAATAGCACAGCTCCAATGAGGTTCTAGCAGAAATGTCATAGTTGTCTCTACACTGAAAAGCTTTACTGACTTAAGATCCCTTTCAAAAAATAACACTTTCAGTGGAAAAAACTCAAATAGTACTCAGACCAGATATAATAGCTTGCCATCAATATATGCAACACCTAACTAATCCACAGCAGTGGCTGATTCCTCTGATCAAAGCACCACAAAGTTACCTATTTCTGTGCTAGCTATGTAGAGAAAAATGAATGTTGAAGTTCCTCTAACCAAAGTACAATACACCTAGCCAAATCTAATCTAGTACTGTAGAGAAATAAGGACTTCTAAAATATGATTAATCTCATCCTTAAGTAGTCATCAGAAACAGGTCTCCTGAATTACACTACAGAAGTATTTATTTCTCTCCAGTGACCACAAAGAGAGCCTACACAATTCATTTGGATGTAGCTGTCTAAAATCGTCAGAGATCCATCCTGTCTGTTATCCAAGGCTTTTACCGTGGGCCCAGATAGCTGCTTACTCAGATTTCTGGAAGTCTGGTGGAGCCTAGTGTTTCTGCTAAGTCCCTATGATTTTGTGACTATGAGTATGACTATGACTTCAGAACTAACATAATAAAAATTCTTTAAACAATACAGCCCCACAACTAATCATACATCCACAATTTCAAAGAAATTAGACGTGGTTTGTGTCTTCTCATCTGATTTTAAAGGGTGTCAGGAAAATTAATTCAGGTTAAATATGTACACTTTACAAAGCTGAATTTAAGTAAAATTACGCCTTGGTCCAAGGTAGTTGTTTAGACTATCTCTGTCTTATCATGGACACCTCTTTTAGCATGTCTAGAGCTAAAATTTAAAGAACTCCAGGTGTCTAAAGTAGTGGTCAGCAACAGGTAGTGGCATGTGATAGAAGGAGAGAATAAGGAATAATATCAAGTGTCTTAGGAATACGAACTCCAGTTTTCAAATAGCTTCACCTAATTTTAGTCAATTAGGTGTCTAATACAATGAACGTGTCTTAATAAGCAGAGATAAACCTAAGGAAAACGTAAAAGAGAATTGTATGAGCAAGTAGCATGCCTCTCAATTTCTATGCAACTGGGCTTTTTCTAAGTCACAAAATCTCAACCTAGTCTTGACCTTGACTACTCTTAGCATTCGACTTAGATCCTCCTGTCTCTTTCCGTATGTTCTTTCAAAGAAGGAACGAACATGCTAAATGGGAATTTGGGTCTATTTTGACATTCTCCCACCTCATGTGGTATTCAAGTAATTACTAGCTGATACCAGTGAGAGGTACAGAGTATCAGGAAACCCTCTATAGATCCTTTCCTGTCAGTGCCATCACAGCTACCTTTGATCATTACAGAGAAACTTCACCATCAGAAGAATTTTCTTTATATATATATATATATGTATATATATATATATATATGTATATTTGGAGTTTCTTGGCTATAGGTACATAGATGGTCTGTAAAAACTGAGTGTCTTAAATTGGTTACTACACTGTTGCAATAAATCCTGGGATACTCGTGAAATTACCATCTTCTCATCACTCTGACATCTCAGACCTCCTTAGCAAAAGTAATTTGAGCCTGCCTTCTGCTACAGAAATAGCCTGTTTACTTCCCTTAATCAAGACAGGAGAAGACACCATGTCTCACTTTGCCCTGGTAAGAGAGAAGTTTACATAAACCAGATTAAATAACCTCTTCAGATGCTACAAATTTCACTTAGCTCTGTTTTCTTAGTCTACAAATTCCTTATTTGATCTACAATGATCCATCTTCTCCATCTCTTTGGACAAATGAATTCGGCAGGAATAGAAGCCATGCCTGCTTTCCCAAAACACTGCTTGTGAACTAGGGGAGTTCATTATTTTCACAATATTCAATAGAATCTCCACTTACTCTCAAAACAGGAGGATTTTTTTTGTGGTCAAGCAACTATTGGGCAGCAGATTTATGCATTCATCTATTGCACAATACAAGACCTAAAAAATATTCATACTTGGAGACTGTGTCTTCTAAAGGCAGATGATGAATCTTACAATATTTGGTGGTGTCAAAGTACTGGTTGCAATCACTAATAGCAATTAACTCATTCATCTTCAGGGCAACCCTCTGACTTAGGTAAAACTGATATAATTAACACATGAGCAAAATGAGATTTAGGAGTTAAGTCAGTTGCCTGGGCATAGGCCTTCATGGTCTAGTGGATTAGACATCTGTCCCTCCAACCAAAGAAGTTGAGTTTAATCCTTTTTCTGACACTGATTTGCTGTGTGACCTTACGGAAAGTCAATTAACTTCTCTGCCTCAGCTGCCCTGGAGATAATGATGCTTACCTACCTAGTGACACATGGGTGTTTGGAGGCTGTACTAAACGATACTTTTAATGTACTCTTAAGGCCTAGCAGTGGATGAGGTGAGACACTAAAGCTTCCTAGCTTTAAGGTCCTTGCTGTCGTATCTAATTCCTTCTCCCCAAACCAAAAATAACTTGAGGGCAAGGAGGAATTTCTTCAGGCTAAGACGCAGCCTGTGAAACTCTAGGTGGCTTCAAGAAATTTTGTCAGATCCTGTTTGATCCACAAACTTATTTAGAATGTAGATCAGTACAAGAATTGCAACAGAAGGTTTATTTTTAACTCAGCCCTGGAAGAAGCTACCACCCTTGACACTCTGCGGTGATGTAACGAGCAGATTGCCAGGGCCATATTTACTGAGAACCCACGACACACACAGAGCCAAGCCTGCCAACAGCGACAGGGGCTCAGCCCCAAGAGGATGCCCCAAGGGCCATCCTCAATCCTTCTGTAACTCCACTAAGATTTTTCCAGGTAGCCTTGCCACCAAGCAGGATGGAAGCCTGAAGGGACAGTACATATGCCCAGCACTTGCTCAAACGGTCCAGGCTGACCACACTGCAGGGTCCCTTCCACCTTGCACCCCCAGAGCACTGGGGCATTGTGCTGGAGAGAGGGAGAGCCAAAATCTCATCTGTTTGGTTCATCAGAAGCTTGAACCTCTGGACTCCAGCCATCACTGCTTGTCATGGCCAGTCAGAGGGCATTTAGAGGTGTTACTTATGTAGCACTTGAACTGCTTTTCAGGTATTGAGGCAGATTTCAAGGCTGGTAGTGTTTCTATGTTATATTGCATCCCTTTCCTCATGTTTCACCTTGCTTTGAATTACTTCTACAAAATACTCTATTGTTTTATATAGCATTGTCTAGGCTCATAAAATCTCCCAGAATTGTAATATATCAAGAAGCCAGTCAAATGCAAATGGAACATAAGAAATCAACATTGCTTTTATTTCTGTGAGCAAGATCAACATCCCTTCTCTTTAATATTGAAGGAAATGTCAAGTCTTCTTTTTTTACTTTTGCTTGCTGAATTACAGGTAATGAGGTAGGCACTCATGCAGCGAGAAAAATAACCAGTTGCTGTTTCTGATGATTGCACCCATTGCTGCTTGTAATCCATACTCTTGCTTATCCAACCACACAGTGGTTCCTTTATTTTGCTGTCCTGCCCTCTCCACCCACTGACCAGCTAACATTTGTCTCTCCTCTGCTCTCTCTGCTCTGTTGATAATGTATTTAACATTTACTCTGATGCTATTCCTTGAGGCTTTTCAAAATCCTTCTTGGAAAGAAGCCCATTAAAAATAAAAGTCCTTTGGCGAAAGACAGAAAGTAAAGCAAAAGCAGAAAGGGCAAACTCACAATGACACCCTTGTAAACTCTGTCTTGCTGAAAAAATGAAAATGAGTTAACGAAAACCCGTATTGCTGTAAATAAGGAATAAATATTGCATTCTCCTAAAATGCAACTGGAATGATTCAATAAACTCTGACTTGTTGGCTGATGTTTGTGCATACATCTATCTGCATGCTAAATCACAACGAAGTACTAACGAGCTGAAAGGTGAATAACAAAGACATGTAAAAGGCTGAAAGATTCAACTCATCCGTATATATTTACTTACTGCACACCAAACAGAAAACAGTAACATAGGCCAAGTAGCTCCATGTCTAGATAATCTGGAAGAACTTAAAGATCATTTGCAGTAGCTTGTGAAATACATCCTGCAGGATTGTGTACTGTGTGCAAGTTGCAAGAACCAAGACAACGTTCAGCCCACACGTACCTGAAATGTGACTTGTCTGTGCTTAAATTCAAACATGAATGGATTGAAGGTACCTATGCGCTATATGTCCTCTACCCTACACATCTAGAACAAGCAAAACATGTATTTGCATTTAGACAGGTTTTTTATTATTATTTTTTAATGTTACTGACCATATTTTATTCCAAACTTTTGTTAGTTTACCTCGTAAGGCTAACCTTGCTATCCTATCCTTGCTGTCCTATCCTGCTATCCTATCCCAGCACTTGTGTGTTTGTTTGTTTGCTTATTTGTTTTTATTTTAGTGTTTTAGAGTCTGAACCTATATGATATTGCCCAAAGTCTGGCCATTCATTGAAGTATTTATTTAACTTTAAGCTTGAGCGTGAATCCTTGCTGGATCAGAGATTTTATTTAAATCTATATTGTTTAGTTTTAAACTGCGTATCTTGCAAGATCTCATAAAATTACACAGCATCTCTGAACTACCCTCTGAGCTAAAGATTAATATGATATGACTTTGACTTTCTCTATTAGTAGAGTAAAGAACAAGCAATACCAAGAACCGCTTATTTTTCTTTCTCTCTTTTTTTTCCAAGAAATTTTGTTTGGTTCTATGTGCATACACTCCCACTTTCCTGTGAAATATTTACTCATATTTTAAGTTAGGAATGAAATGTATGTTTGACTACAATTTGTTAAGTTGCATGTAAAGCAGTAATGGCCTTCAGATTCATATTGGCTGTGCAGCAAATTCACGTTGCTGAAGTAAATGAACACATTTCAATATACGGTGACCTTGTAAAATATTGGTGGCTATTCACGTGATACAGGGTCTATCTGGATTGTGGGAGGGAAAAGAAATTGTTCATTTTAAGTTTGGTAATTTGGCAATCGTTACTGTAAACAATGTTTTCACTTCCTAGTGTGATCAGTAGAAGACAATGCATGGCAGTATTAAACCAGTGCAGATACAGAAGATAAAGGCAAAGCTTAATCTTGGTAGGATTAGTGCATCTAAATTGATACGATACAAAAAAAAAAAAAAAAAGGAAAATGCTGCAGTTAGTTAGGTTTCTTCAGGGAATAGCAAAATGCCTTGGCTGGTAATTTTCAAGTCTTAATAAATTCTGATTGCACCTGGAACCTCTGTTTTGATTACTGAAATGAAAAATGTCTACTGTAGTAGCCTCATCTGTACTTTAATTAAGAGCTTTGTGTTTAAATATAACCGCCTAATCCTCTAAGGTTATTTTTAAAGTAAGCTTCTGGCAAGGCAGCAGTATGGTGGATTAGAGGCTTGGAATTGAGGAAAAATCATCATTCAGCATACAGTTGAGAATAACATGCACATATATACAAATACATGTGTACACAACATCATGTAACAAGATAACAGGACAGGATTTATTAAAGCCAAATGGAAAGATATTTCCTCTTCTAATATTCTAGATCTAGCTTTTAATATATGTGATATAAATATTGCATTGAAATCTGATTCATGTAAATACTATGATAGGACAAACAATCTGGTATTTCCTAAAGAAAGCTTCATTTTTCTACAAACCTAAAACCTACAGCATATCCACTACTCCATCTAACACTGATCGTTACACTTCATATGCGTATGTAAGCTATATCAGCCATCAGCTCCTGGTTTATCAAGAATCATGAAAACATGAGATGAAAAGCAGTTGTGGCAATATGTTGAACATAATCATGGAAAACTAGTAGCAGGGACTGGTAGCAGCCTGGGGGTCTAAATGAACAGTCTTTAAAAAGGAGAGGTGGAGGAAAGATGAGAGAAACATGCACAACACATCTGAACATGATAATCCAGATATCAATGTTGTTCTTATTTGAGAGAAAAACTTACAGCTTCCAAATTTTAATGGACAAGCATGTGCATCCATGGGGAAATCTTCCAGCTGCATGGGACATTCAGCAGAGATGGTCAATCTGTAGAGGAGTAAAAACAAAACCCAACACTGTATTCGGCACCTTTTTTTTTCGGAGCGCTCTAATACACGAGTGCTGACACAGGAAAGCTCTTCCTGAAGGCTCCTTGCTCCTGCTGCCTGCTGAAATCACAGCAGCCTCTGCTTCACTGAATGTGAGATAAGTGAAGCAAACCACCGTGTATGTTGTTGGCCTTATGTTTAGCCATGTAAACAGCTAAAAGAATTTTATTTATGTAAGTTGTTTCATTAATATCAGTCTTTCTTATCTGTATGTGAAAAAGCTTTGCTGAGAGGTTCTGCCCCAAGCACTATTCTTACCTGTATTCTTACCTTAACTGCAACTGGCCTCACGAGTGAAGCACTGTTTTAGCCCCAAAGAAACACTGACTTTCCTGTCTTAGACACCCAAAAGGGACACACAGAATAGTGGATAAAGGGGATAGGAGACATATCTATAGTGGACATAGGGATAGGAGAATCTCTTACAGAAAGAAATACATCCCAGGGATGTTCAGTCTAATTATCATCTCAGCTGAACATGAAGGGAAATCTGAAATGAATTTCTGACCAATGCAATGTATCCATTCTTCAGAGCAAAAGCTTTTCTTTTCCAGGTGCATACAGCACCATGAGAATTCTTTTCTGATTAGGCTATTTTGATATTTGCCTAATATAAATGGTTTGCTCAGGAGGTGAGGATGCAAAACTCCTGTTTTACATTATGAACACACCTATGCCTTCCTCTTTTATGCAAAAATTTTGTCACCGAGTTGACAGACTAGAAACACAGAAATCTTCAAAGACTGCCCTATGCTGGGATAACCCAAGGACCTGTTGGAGAGGAGCCTTGGCTCTTTATCAAAGGTCAAAATCCTGCAGGTAATTCCCCCAAATCCTTTCCCCGGTATGCTGAAGTCTCCTTTCCTGTCACAAAAGCATCATGTACCCACACTTCCCAACAACATATCCGCTGCCTCAGATTGCCACAGCAGAGTGAGCACTCTTGTTACATGAACTTCTATCTAGAGGGATCATAAAGCACAACAATCTGTCCATGTACAGATGGCATAACATTCATCCAGCCCAATTCGATACAACACAATGATGCCTTACCAAGGCACTCAGGCTACATGGGTGATAAATTTGGGGAAACAGCTTTGCCAACACGCAGAAATTCTGGAGCTTTATCAACAAATAGAAATGACAAAATATGCACACAGTAATGCAGTAGCATTGTCAGCTAGAGATCATATATGGGGATAAGATAAGAAACAGTGAGTAAAAAAAAGTAATTACAAGCAGTAATACAAGATATAAAGATAATAATCCATATGGAGCAAAAGGGAAAAAAAAAAAGCAGGTCCGATATAGAGATAATGTATCATTTTGTTAGAATAGGCAGGAGGTCTACCATTTGGAAAAGAAATGACTGAGGACAGAATTATCTGCCCTCAGGCAAAACTGATCCTGGACTTCATTTTTGTAAAAGAAATATCAAAATCACTAAAATATGGAACCGTCTGCTGTAGAGACTGCCCTTGGGCACCACAGTCACAGTTGCTGGGAGTGCTACATGAATGAATTTACCACACCTGTGCTAGTAGCATCATATCTAGTACTTGCATCCCTTTAATAAAAATCATTCTAATGGATATTTGAAAGCAATGTGACCATTTTACAATATATTGTTATTTTTTCTATATTAAGCAGAACAAATTTAATTTTCCCGATAAGTTCAGAAGACTACATCTTCCTTCAAATGTCCGTAACAAAGTTGACGACTATTTTTACCATAGTTCATCCCTGTCTGACTACTAATAGTTTGAGGATGTTGTTTCATGTCATCTGCAAAAGGATGTTTTCACTTAACATAATACTTGTCATCTGCAAGCCACAAAGGAAGGGATGCCTATATCTATCTTACTAACAGAGTTAGTTGCATGAATGAAGGTCAGGAAGTTGCACGAATGAAAATTCAATGCAGAATTACAAATAAGACCTTCCATTTCATCCAATTGTCCTGTGAACTGTATCCTTCTACCTGCATCTCTGGAAAAAAGACCCTCAGGTATAACAAATGATAAAGGTTGTCCATGTTCCTCAGCTGTACATGTGCAGAAGAGATAAGTGAGGATGCAGCACACAAATATGACCTAGTGAAATTTAATCAAGTACCTCCAGAAATTAATTTTACCTATTTTAAATGAAAGAGGCTATATGGCTATATGGTATCTTATTGCCACAACCTGTCTTAAAAGCTGCAAAGAATTTGTTTCTACCAAGGCTACTTTTATGTCCTCTCTGAATTCCTTATGCTGAAAAAGATAACATATCCTTTAGGCATTACCAGGACATATCCTGGTGCAATCTTTTGGATCTGTTCCAGTGTGAGTAACTAGGCTACAATCTTTCCTTTCTTATATGAATTCTTTGGATGAAGAAGTTGCTTTTGCTTGTTATCTCTAATCTCCTTTTCCCATCCCAGGACCATTATGTTATTCCTAATAGTATGTAGATGGGCCTGTTAGGTAATTAAAAGAAAAAAATAGTGTATATTCTCCTAGTTATATCTTACAAAATATGCATGAAACAAAACTTGTGGAGTGTCTTGTTAAAGGTATAGCAAAGAAAACTTCACTGTGGATTTTGAAATATTGCACAAATGTAATCACTACCACTTTCTGCAGGGCTCTCTGTGCTCTCCCGTAGTTGCTTTTCATTAATATGCAAGAATTTGCAAAACAGTCACAAAACTGGCTCTTGGTTCAAAGGTTCAAAGAGACTGGATTTTCTACCATATGCAGAAAAAAAAAAAAGCCAGGTAGCAGCCATCTCTGGTAATCTGAGAGGTAAAATCAGGGGTCTTGCATACAGAATTGCTGTTAGGTGCAGAGTACAAAGTGCATGTTCATATTCTAGCTCCAGGAGTCACTTGCGCCCCTACCTGACTGGGAGCTCACAGCTTCCAAGGGAGAACTTCCCAGCTCTGCTTACAGGTACATGCACAATGCTCGGACAACACAGTGGCTCATCAGCACTCCTTTGGTTTTAGCGTTGCATTAAGACAAGGGTAACTAGCGCATCCTAGTTTACAAATCTGATTGATTGCAACAAAATCACTCCTGCTATGTGCTTTCTGAAGGAAGAGAAAGAAGGTTTTGGCATGCATGTGGAAAATAGCCTTTGTATAATCCTTTTAATGTGGTCACTCCAGAATGATCTTACTGTGCTGACCGCAGCAGTTATCTCAGATAGAGACACTCCCCAAGCCAGATTTTTTCTTTCATAGCACTAGAGCAGTTCATACAGCAGCTCTTTTACACATCAGCATTTAAAAGTTTCCCCTCCTCCATTATCGTTCTGTCTTAATAAAAGAATTGTGGGATCAGTTTCATTCAAACACATTCTTTGACAAGATTATAAGTAGCTGTTAAAGGTCCTTTACAATGGGAAGATGAATCTCTGATTTTACTGAAGTTTAAAGAAAATTTCTCCCTGAATTCAATGGGGTCTATATTAAACCAAAATAAGTAAGAAAACCTGTCTACTGATGATAATTTATTAACTATGAAACTTCACTTTCATAATGTTCCAAATACTCATAGTGCTATCCAACAACTAAGCATCCACTACTAAACTATAGCACCCCTTAATTTGCTGAGAAAAAAGCTAGACATACAAATTGCTTTTTGTATCATTCATAATTGTATGTGAAAGTGTCATCAAAGTAGTTTAGACTTTAATGTCAGTTTAGACATTATTGTAAAAACATAAAATGAATATTGATGTGCTGTTCAAACTAAGTTTATTATAGACATACCCATCTAATAAATATACAACAATTTAAACAGCAAGATTTCTTAAGTCCGGAAAAGTCACCATCAAATATTTTTGCTGGAGAATTAAGCATACTAAGTCTTTCAAAAAGTTGTCCATTTTTACCAGTCCATGGTGGGGAGAGGGAAGAGGTGTTGAAGTGAAGGATGCGGCGAGAAAATGAAGGCAGATGTTTGGGACCTGGAGATCCATGTGGAATGTATTTCAAAGAGGGGCAGGAAATCCTCTCAGGACACCCAGGGGCCCCAGGCACCCCAACCTGTAGAAGCTACGTACAGTGCGGCCCAACAAGGGGCTCCGTACTGTTTCTGCAGTTGCTCTCGAGAGGATAAAAGAAGTAGCACAGTGATCAAGGGGTAGGAAGAGAAGGACAGAGTGACCACAGGAGTGCTTTGAGCTGCTTCTCTCAATGCACGTAGCATCTCCTGGTACGCACAGGTAAAGAACTGTGTGATTCAGCAGAGCTAACATCTCTTCGCTACCATGGAAATGTATAAAAATACACTTTCCAGTGTATTATCTGCATCTGCCAGACAGGAGGTGAGGCCAGTCACCTGCCTAGAGAGCTAAGAGATAGTAGCAGCAACCTGTTTTATCTTATCAGCTACTGCGTTTATTATGCAAATGAATAAGAAATAGAGAGCTTTAGAAAGAGAAGGGAACAGAAAGGCAGAGCCACCAGAGGCTTTTAGGAGACCTCAACTCAAGATAAGTGTTGAATAACTGCTACTCATGCAAGAGAATCATCGCAGGTTTTACTGGCTGTGAGGCACCCAGAACAGAGAGATACGAAGCTCTCCTGCCTGTTCACCATAACTCCAAAGCAGTCAAGTCTTCTTTATTGCTGTACATTGCCCATGATTGAAGTGAGCATTTTAAGACTACACTTTGGGGCTACTTGTGCTTGTAGCCAACTACCACTGCATGACTCAGGCCAGATAGGATGCAAAAGATTCAGAATCCTCTTCCCAAACACCATCATTTTCCTCAAAAAAGGCAAAAATTTTGCTGGAAACTTGTCTCAAACCCGTTGCACCATCTCCTGAATATGTCAAAGAAAACCCAAACAGTTAAGTGGGTTCAGCTGCACCCAAGCTTTATCCCACTCGAGAGGGTGGGCTGGCTCTGCACAAAGAACAACTTTAAGGTCAGGTAGACTATTCTAAGGAATAAACCCCAGAAAGAGCTTCCATGGGATAGCTGCTGCTATCAGTCTTCGCATAACAAGTCACGACCTGCTAGTGTCTCCAGTGCAGGCTCTCTCATGCTCATGCAGGTAATATAATAACATAGTCATGCTTTTTGAAACTGTGAACACATTGTTAGGCTTTTAAAATTACTCATTTAGCCTTCATTCAGGGCAAAACTGCCCACTTCATTCTCCCACAGTTAAGTCTTGGGAATATTTTTCCAATCAAATTGTTACTGCTTTCCAAGCTTGTAAAATAAGACGTTTCAGGCCCAGGTAGCCTGAGCAGTACTACTCTTTTCCTACCTCCCTGAAATGTGTTATCTAGATTGTGCAGTCTAGAGAACTGGTGCTTGATTCATCCTGAAGAAAATGCCTATGTGCATTGGGTGCATTAAAAGGAGCGTCGAGTAGGTTGAGGGAGGTGATCCTGCCCCTCTACTCAGCCCTGGTGAGGCCACATCTGGAGCACTGTGTCCAGTTCTGCGCCCCACAGTACAAGAGGGATGTGGAGCTGCTGGAGAGAGTCCAGCGCAGGGCCACGAGGATGATCAGGGGCCTGGAACATCTGCCCTATGAGGAGAGGCTGAGGGAGCTGGACCTGTTCAGCCTGGAGAAGAGAAGGCTGAGAGGGGACCTGATCTGTGTCTATAAATACCTTAGGGGAGGGAGTAAGGATGAGACCAGCCTCTTTTCAGTGGTGGCCAGTGATAGGAAAGAGGAAATGGCCACAGACTGAAGCATCAAAAGTTCCACAGGAACTTAAGGAAAAATTTTTTGACAGTCAAGGTGACAGAGCACTGGAACAGGCTGCCCAGAGAGGTTGTGGAGTCTCCCTCTCTGGAGATCTTCAAGACCCGCTTGGATGCCACCCTGTGCCACGTGCTCCCTACGTGTGCAGAGGGGTTGGACTAGATGACCTCTAGAGGTCCCTTCCAACCTTAGGCATTCTATGATTCTGTGATTCTATGATATGAACATCTATAAGGATCCTTCCTGGTCCCGAAGTACTTCTCATAAAGTCCTAACAAAACCTGCACATGGTGGTGACACTGAGTAACCTAACACATTAAAGAAGTGTTAGGATGTGCATACACCTTCAGTAATGCTATTTATTGATAGCTGTTATTCTAAGACCTAAAAATCATACCTGACTGTGTGACTTATCTGGTCTGAACTGTATTTCAGAGGAATAAAATTAATTACGGCCAGTAATTCAAACCCTGCTTTGCTCATGAAACTCCATCACTGTGTTGGATAAATGGCCAAACAAGGATTTGAGGCCTTATTCTGCACCTCTAAGTAGTGGGAGAGAGGCAGTTCACCACTCTGCTTCTTATTCCTAATGCTGACAGTATGCTCATTTCCTTGGGATTCAATATATAAAGTGAATAAAAGACAGAAACTAAAGCTCGGGACTGGAGTGGTGTGTTCAAATTTATGTCTTGGCCCATTTCTGCTCTGTAACCACTCTATCAAGAATACTACTCTTTTTTTTCTACTTCCCTGGGATGTGTTATCTTTGTAGGACACTGAAATGTGCTTTGAAAATGCCACAGAGAAGAGGCTGCAAGAGTAATGGAAGGCTAATAACTTTAATTACTGATGTTGCTGTGATCTGTGAATACATAATTCAGATACACAGTGTACTTGACAGCAAAACTCTCGAGTTAACCAAATCTTTAGCATAGCTTATGTTGTCTTTTTAATTGTGTAGGTTAGCTGTGCTGATGACCAAGCTATCCTGATTTGATCTGAGCAGGGCAGGACTCACCTCAAAAGCTCCATTATAGGAATGAATTCCCTGCATTTGAAATACTCTGGCACATCTTTAGGTAGAAGCAGGGTAGATGTTCAGCCTCTAGACATGGAAGGAACTGAGAATGGCAAAGAAGCAACCAATAGAACACTGAAATTAGATGATGTTTGACAGGGATTTTGTGGGTTACAGAAAGAACCACATTTCTAGCTCCTGGTCAGAAGTTATAGTAAATACTTTTCATTTTGCAACATTTCTTTTATATGCGTAACAAGAATGAACAGCGCATTGAATTTAGACCTATCCATCCTTGCCATGAAAAGTATCTAATCAAATTCATCAGCAAAGTAAAACTTGTCATAAGAAACATTATTTTGTCAGACTAAGTGGAAAAAAAAAAAACTTTTGGGCAGCCAAGTCCTTCTTTAGGTTCTCTGCTAAAAAATCTTATCTTCCTAAAAAAGCTTTAGACCAATAAGGCTATGTAGCTTTGAGTTTATATGTGAAATGTATAGCACCAGATCACACCCATCTAATAGTCAGTTCTACTCAAAAGCTTTCCATGATTTCTCTCTCTGCTGCTTTTCTTTTATATGTGATGAACCCTCCTTGACAATCCATGACAAAAGCCTTCAAGTTTTTCCTTTGCAGTAATTTCTACTGTCACTTAATTCTTGATTTTTTTAAAATCATGCTAGAAAAGGCAACGCTGAGAAGGTGTTACAGTTGCTGATTCTAGTATAATTGGAAATAATATCTCAGCCAGCCCCATACTTCATGATACCAGTTACACAGTCCCCCCAGTCTGAACAAGTCTTAATCATAACCTCCTAATTAGCCTGAGGCATGAAGCCTCATGTGTGGGGACACATTCAACTCAGTTTTAAAAGCAAGAAATTTGACTGTTCTTGCATTACTGTGTGAGACTAAACTATGGGCTTCTCTTTAGCTCTTGAGAAAAGCAGCTCCCAGCCGCTGACAAAGTGAAGCTGGTGATGCCCAAGCTCAGTGCTACCCAGCTGCACTGTGGGGTTGCCCCTTGCTTTCAAGCACCTGAGTAGGAAGGGTGTCACAGAAAGGACTCACAGACACCCCAGCTGATGGATACTAAGGACTACTTTGGCCCCAGAGCAGTTTCGCCTGCCCTTCAGTTTTCAGGCTGCCTACTAGGCTATTTCATTGCAGCAGAGTTCCTAATCCAGTCAAAGGGGCTTTTTGTCTCTCACTTTCTACCAGTCAGTATGGGACACATTCCCACCCCAGATGTGGAGTGCCCAGCTGCATGGCCATCCACTTCTTTCCTTTCCACTTGTTTGACCTTTATGTTTGTACCAACAGGCAAAATCTGTAACTGCATCTGGTATTCCCTATAGAGAAAAATGAGCTGAATTTAGAAAGTCATCTGTGGAGGTGGGGGGACCAGATGGGCAGTACCAGCCCATTTGGGCCATCTTACATCATGACTGAGATGCACTGAGGTGGGAGGGCAGGTAGAGGAGGGATTATGCTTTGGCATCCACAGATGAAATCCCTGGTTATTTTCCATGGTTTCAGATGAATAATCTGCATACAGCTCCTTTCACCAACTCCCATTTAACCCCTGTCATTTCTTATTCCCTTCATATTTCTAAAGCAACCTCCTATGTCACCTCTCACAAAGATTCCCTTTCTTTTGAGTGATTTAAGTGTGCCTGAACATTTCTGTGAGAAACAGGCACAGATCAAGGATCTGATGATACGCTCCTGCACACAGCAGCATGTGCTCTTTTCTTTTCCTCTGCTCTGTCACAGGGAAACACTTGCCCATGCATTTTCGAATGCACCTCATTGGTTCACAGAAAAGGCTTGTTTGGCCAGCCCAGCAGGATATCATTATCTGTTTTCCTTTGTGCCCTTTTCTCTGAAATGCTACATGCTTCTGATCAATACAGCTTTGGAAGAGACAGGTAAATAGCAGGCTATGGGTGTTTGCAGGCCCAGGGAAGGAGCTCTCTGATCCTATAGCGCTTCCTGCCCCAAACAGTCATTAAACAGCTTGCTACCTCAATTTACCATCTATTTGCTATTCATAATACCACCAGAGCCGCAGCTGGCTACAGTGTAAGCACCTATTAGCTAGTTATAGCACATTGGGAGAAGGAAGGGCCAAATGGGCCTCCTAGTGACATCAGATCGTCTCTATTCTAAACCACGTCTAACAAGATTAAAAAAAAAAATGTTAGCAAAGTGACCAACTGCTAGGAGTTGTTTTTGTATACAGATGGTCCTACACAACCAGATCTAGGGTTTGCATGTATTTAAAAGGGTTGCTGATAGCCCCAGAAAGAAAGACCCACTGCTTCTCAAGGGCAAGGGACAGGAATTTCTCATCTAAATGACTGAAATGGGTGGGTGATGGATGGGTCCTCTCATGCTCTTGGGACCACTTGCTCTTTCCAGTTATGCCTCAGGCCCATCCTGGGAGCAAGACCCAGCTGCGCATTTGGCTCCTTCACTCAATTTTCCACCAAAGAAGAGGCAGCTCCACAGCCAGGGGAAACCTCATGTTCCAGTCAAGATCAGGGTCCCAGGGCATGTACCCCTGCAGACCAACACAGACTGAGCTGTCTGACCTATCCCGCAGTGACAGGCCACCTTTGGAAGTGACAGAAAAGCAAAAACAGGCAGAAAGTGTAAAGCAGAGACGACCACTTGACAAAGCAAACCTAGAGATAGTATTTTGAGCTTAAGTAATGCTGAAATTGGTTTGCATAACTGATGTTTTTAAGATGCAGAGCTAATGGCAGAAAATAGTAGGTATTTATTATTTTGAGGACTTTTTTCTTTTTATTTTTTTCCTATATTTCCAATGAATCTCTGATGCAAACCCAGCTTTTTTTTTACATGGACAGGACAGGAGATTTGAGTGCATTAACCCCTAAAGAGATGACTGTAATCAGACAACCAGATAAAGTCTGACCAAGATGTTAAAATAACTCTAGGTGAAATCTCCCCTTCTGATCCCCAAATTTCCTGTGATGGGAGTATACAAGAAAAAAGTCACCCTTGTAGAAATTCTTCCTAGGCTTTTACACTAGATATAGTGTATATAATGGACATGACCCCAGGAGTCTAGCTAGAGCCCTGTGAAAAAGACTTGTTTCACCATTTAGAGTAACCAGATAGAAATAACAGTTCAGTTGTTGGAGTTTTTGGAATGATGTAAACCTGACTATACGATATAGATTTGTGTATGTGGTTTCAAGACATTTTAATTTAAGAGTAGGAGAATAGTAAGTCAGGATGAGCTTCAAGTAAATTGGTTTACCAAATTAGATCTTAAAATCTCTCAGAATAGACAAATTACTGAAAAAAATGAAAAAAAACACGCAGACAATGGAATGGACTAAATGACAATTCATGACAATCCATAAAATGTTAATCCATGTGTAAATGACAATCCATTTGCATTTTTTCACCTATACTCTCATATCAGGAGACTTTCCTGAAGGAAGCCTGAAGAAGCAAAGTAGAAAAGAAGAGGTGCAATGAAAACAACTTTTTTTTTTTTTTTCAAGAAGGAATTAGGAATCAGCCCACTGAATATTTTTATTCAGCTATGCATGTTCAGTAATTTAAAGAAGTAGCCTGAGAAGTGTAAATTATTGAGAATTTCCTACAGGGTAACAGTGACATGACATGACCCAGGAATCATTCATGTATAATGAGATTTTAAATCTGTGTTGATTTTTCACTTCACCGTAATATGTTCATCTGCCCAAATTTTACAACATCGCTATCCTCGAAACAGGAAAGTGCACACTGAAATTTGAAAGGAATTTGGTGTGAATTAAGTCCAGTATATGAATAATCTTTCAAGCTGAGATTTTTTTTTTTCCAAGAGAGACAAACTGAGAAGGTTTTTTTAGGTTTGGAGGCTGACAAAGAGAAAAGCAGAACACTGCACTATGGAAACTATAGCTCTGTACCTGCAGTGGGTCAGTCAAGTAAAACACAGATCATATAGCCATTCCTTATCTTTACCATGCCAGCCAAGGCTATGTCATACCTGTAAATACAAACTGGATTTAGGAATTTGGAAAAGATACCTCCACCTCAGTTGACTTCTATTTTTCCCATCGATTTTTCTCTCAGCTGTGTCTTATTCTTCTTGTAGGAAAGCTCAGGGTAGTGAACCAGAGTATAGGACAAAGTGACACACTGGAACAGGTGAAGAGGTGCTTGGTGTATACCATTATGTATATCAACCTTTCCAAAACATCCTAGACAAGGTATCTCTCCTCTTTTGAAGCAGCTTGGGGCTGCTCTGCACGCTCCCTAAGCTCTTTATTCCTCACACATACATTTTTACTTTCTCTCTGCCTCAGAACCTGGCACATCCAACCTGAAGCACCTCCCTCTTATTCCTATGTGACTATCAGTACCATGTACCCTGCGCCCCCAAATCTTCCCATACCCACTTCCAGCAACGCCTACTCCCACGTTAGCCCTTAAACATGTCCTCCTAATCCTGCTGCCTTGATTCAGCCACACTTTCCTGGCACCCACCAGGGTCTCTGGCATCCCCAGATAGATAGATACCCTCTTGCATCTTGTGAGGGAAGTGTATCACTTTATCCTCATCTGTCCAGACTACGTGAGCATGGGGTGGAAGATACGAATGGAGATAGCTAAATAGGGTGGGACTCATGATTAAATGCCAGTATCAACAGCAGGCTCCTTTTTCTGCCCACGTGAAGAAACAGCAGCTCTGGAAGTCTGAGCAGAACAAGCGTCTTTCATACTAATGTAGATATGAAAAATAATGCAGGCAAATAACTCCTTAAAAGAGTCTCTCCACTGCACTGGGGGTGGGATGCAGAGCTGATTGATAAGATTCACTGCAGCTTTCAGCATTATAGATGAATAAAGTCCGGTGAGGTGGATCTCACTCATACGGTTTAGTGTACGCGACCACAGCAGCTTTGGGTACTCTTTGGCAGTCTGATGTTTCGGCACAAACAGAAATGCACTTCAGAGGAAGGCATTTTCAATTATGCAGATGATGTTTGCAGTTTCACTTTAAATGAAATCACTAGGGAGTTCACTGCAATGTTGAACTCCCTTGGTAATAAAAAAAGACAGCACAGCCATAAACATTTTAAAAATATATACAGGTACTTCCAAAGATCCTGTCCACCAGAAAATGGCATTTATCTGTAGATTTGGGCAAACAAATGGTCCCTGATAGAGTTGTGTTTTTCTAGGAACTGGGGGGACACTTGTCAGGCCACTCCTTCCCCCCAGTTTCGGGTCCGATCGCCTTAATTCTCCATGCACTGCCAGGACATCAGGTCAACCAGATGAGGTCTCATAGCATGGGGGGAATGCTAGCAAATTGCAACAGCTAACCGCAGTGGAAGGAGAAGTCTGCTCTCGAGCTCAACACAGGCCTGAAACTAAGGTTGGATCTTTTGTAGCCCCTCAAAGTCCAGACAAGCATCTTATCTAAAGATGGGTTTTGGGTTTTGACTTTTAATCATTTTTGTGCTTGCTGTGAGTGTTCCTCTCTTTAAGATGCAGATCTCTGTGGGGCTCTGCCCATTTTTATTACCAGCTGAACAACCTTTTGTAATGCACTCTACATAGGGACTATGTCTGGAAATCTTTTTGGATGCTGCAGGTAATAATTGCCTAGTTTGAATTTATTACACCACAGTCTGCTCTGAATTTATTACCTCACAGTCTCCCAGGCTCCTCTGATTCTTTTTGTTCCCTGCCTATAATTCTAGGATATTTTTGGGGGGGTAATTTTATGGATTTTTTTTCAAAACAGTGAAACTTGTTTCTTTGAAGGACAACTTTTGAGATTTGGTGATAATGTGTAATAAAAGCAGAAATATTGGAACTGATAGCTCTGGTGTTAGAACAAGAACCCTGCAGATACACAATCCTCAGGGAAGGTCCATTCACTTCATGTATCCATGTTTTCCCTTGTTCTGTCAAAACTTGAGTTGATGAAAAGCAGCTGAGAGTACTTGGCACCACAGCAGTCTTTCAGCACTCCTCAATATTCAGCCCAAAGTGAAAAAAAAAAACATTTTTTTTTGTTTCGTTTTGTTTTCCCTGGAATAAGCTGGTTGAAGATTGTATATGAGAAAAGGCAGCAAGTCTCTAAGATGATGAAAGGAAACACGTATTTGTGTGGTTCAACACCTTTCAGTCAGTTTTGTAATATTTATAGAATGCCCAAATTATTGCCTATTTTTTTCTAAGTGGATGTATAAATTAAGTTTTTGCTTTGAGTAAGAATAAGATATGTAAATTAGACAAAAAACATCCCCATTTAGATGACTAATTGACTTAAAACTAACTAGGTTTTTAAAAAGGCAGGTTGACTGGCTGTTCCTCATTCGAGGTCATACAGACAAATCTGTCTCTGGGAAAATCCCCCTTCTGTCAAAGTCAGAACTTTAACAGCACTTTAAGAATGAACATATTTTCATAGCATATTTTTTCCATTAAAAAAAAATCCACAAATCTGGCTTTCCTAATAAAAGTTTTGAAAACAGCAACATATATTCCAGTCAACCTTTTTATGACCAAAATCTCTATAGTACAAAAATGTAGTATAGAAAGGTTAGTTCGGTCATGAAGTGCTTCATACATGGGGTAGAGACATCATGCACCTGGAACACACGTTCACTTGCACATGCAATTTTAATGCTCATGGCTAATACAAAAAACAGCATTTTAAGCTCTGTATTCACGGCAAGATATCAAGAAGTGGGGCCATGCTGCCCTCAAGTGGACATATGCTGAATTTTAAATGTCTTCCAGGAGTGATAAAGGTGATATTTCAGGGCTGAAGTAAAGACTTTGGAGGTTCTTAGCTCTGCATTAACCCAGCTGATAAATTCTGCATTAACCGTGTAACATGGCAGATTTGCCAGTGAAACTCTGGGAACCTTCTGTCATCAGAATAACAAGGGAAAAATCCATATGTGATGATACACTCTTCACAGCTATGACCAGACGATATTTAAAATCCCCAATGATAGGGTAATTCTGGCAATCTTAGGACTAGTAGACGAATCTTGGGGGTCCTTTCCAAGTTAACCTGAGGATCTGGCTCTAAGAAGCCTGGCTCTTACAGTGACACAAAAATATTTTTCAATATCTACAATCAGACAGAAAGTCATGCCCAAAACAAAACAAACAAACAAAAAACCTCAGAACTGCAGTCCAGAATTTCAGGTATGCTCCAAAAGTTTGGTCTTTGTGGGCACGTTCTGCTTCATACAATTTCTGGTCCAAAAGGCAGACTCACGCCACTTCCTAGAGCTGTACTGCAGAGCTCAGCAAGCGCCTGTCTTTATAGTCAGTTCCCAGTGAAAAAAAAAAATCAATGCAGCTCATCGAGAGACTCCGACTCTCTTCACCTGAAAAGGCGGCTTAATGACTACCCTTTATGGAACAAACAAGCTTCACTCTTTTTACATTTATTTCTCGGCCAAGATTAACTAGATCTTTTAAAGCAATTATGGGAACAAAGTTTAACTTTTTCCTCCATTCACCAGCCCTATTTTCTCCATAGACTAATGGAATACAAGGCACATTCCCTAACAGCACATTCACAACGCTCATTTTAAAAATGTGCATGCGGACAATACTGCCCTCTAGAGGTAAAAATAACATTTGCAGCATTCAACCCAATAGTTCANTAGAGTAATGGAATACAAGGCACATTCCCTAACGACACATTCACAACGCTCATTTTAAAAATGTGCGGACAATACTGCCCTCTAGAGGCAAAAATAACATTTGTAGCATTCAACCTAATAGTTCATCGTTTGTAAATCACATTCGCAAAATAAAACAAATAATAAGACCTACCAAATCCAAGACAATCAGAATTACTAAATCATTCCCTACAGAGAACATTAATGCCTGTGAAATGTGTTTAAAGAGTGTGTTGTGTTCTTATATTCAGGCAGAAGAGATTTAATGCTATGCATGCGTACACAGAGGCTTATTTTTTACATTTCCCTAGCAAAATACACCCCAACAACTTTTCATCTAAACTACACACTATCAAATTCAAAACGCAAGGAATGCTTTTTTTCATTTATAAGTAAACACATTTATAATGAAAACACACATACTGGCAAGTGCTAAAGCTGGAAATTTGTTCAGCTGATCTAAGATGGGATATTTGGAAACCAAACAAGAAACCACTGACTTTGCTGCTTTCTTCCTCTTCATTCAGACAGCAAAGCAATTCAGGCATCTCTGTCAATGAGAGAGGGTCCAGATCTCCTTGCACAGATTATTCCTATGTACAGGTTGGGAAAAGCACAATTCCTCCTTGGACATGAGGGAAACAGAGAACTGAGAGGGCTGCCTTCAAACCCCCAAACACTGGGAACCAAAGAGCTCTGCTGGGAGTTGCAGGAGACCAGACCCCCCAGCTAAGCCCAGTAGCATCAGCACCACAGTGAGAACTTCTACCCTAAAAGGCCCCGCGCTCTGCGCCTTCTGGTGGAAAACCATGCTAAATAGTGCTGAAGAGCTGCTACCTTCATCAGGAGTCCCACAAGGTACAGAAGCAGCTGGCAGAGGTTGAGCACACGGCACAGCCATCCCTCACAGCTGGGAAGGGGAGCCCGAAACCGTCTTATAGCAGGACTTTTCTGCCACTGCTGAAACGCCCATCGTGACACACTGGTGTCCCCAAAGCAGCCCAGCTCCTTACATGGTACCAAAGCAACCTTCAGACTTTGGTTTGAATAGAATAGCATGTGCACTTCTTACTAAAGTTATGATTTGCAGTGGTGGAGAGCAGGATATTTTAAAAGCTTTGCACTCGTTTTCTTATCACATACACCATGGCTCGTGGGAATTTATTTCCACACACATGCCCACCCACACTCAAAAAAAAAAGAAAAAGCTACATGTTTTTAGGTTAGAAAAGCATTCTGCGTCTTCCTGACATTCTACAAGAACGTCAATCCAAACAGCCCTACCCTAAAGCTTTGACTGTTTCACTTCCAGTCCTGAGGCCCATATTCATCCTACCTAACTTTTAAAAGTCCTCCTGGGATATCTAGATAAGGCTGCTGCCCTCCTGCTCCCTGAGCGCCATCCAGGCAATGTGTCCAAGCTTTCTTTCTGAGAAAATAAGGAAAAAAACAGAGAAGCAGTGAGAAGATGAGAAAGGCCGAAATTTTGCTCCGGCTGCACATGCTGAGCAGGACACGGGGTTTTCCTTGGTGTACTTATAGCCTGCAGCACCTATTTTAGCAAGTGCATCACAGTCACAGCAGAGGCACCTCCAAAGAGCGCTTTGGATTCAAGGGCCCGGTTACCTCCCAGATACACTTTGCTCCACTAGCCCTGGTGACTCAGGTGACGCCAAATGACTCTGTGCCTCACTGCATTTCTCTGATGCTGCAAAACCCTGGGTTGCCACAAAAACAGCCTGCCAGCTGCGAATCCACCACACATCACAGCAGCGCTTTCTTCCAGGCTCTTAGACTGATTTGGACTTTATTTACACAAGTAATTTACACAAATAATCAGGAATTGCTTCTGTAGTGGTCTCTGGAACTGTGCTAGTGTAGTCCTAGCTTCAGTGAGACTGGTTTTAAGGCCTGAGTTGCCAGTATTTTTGTGAAATGCAGGTTCCTGTTCTGGTGGGTTTGACTTGCATTCATCTAAGCACACACTATATCACCGCACTGCTTCGGGACTTTACATTACCAGTATCATTAACTCGGCGGCCGCTTTCCGCAGTGCTGCAGCCCCAGTTCCTGCTCCTGCTTGCTTGGTGCGTGCTGGCTCTCATCCCTGGTGCAAGCAGCTCCTGTGCTCTGTGTCCCCCTGCTCTGTTCAGGACCCCGTGTCCAGCCCAGCTCAGCCCAATAGAGCAAGCACAGAGAACCCAGGCACTTCCAGGTCTACCTTTAGGCTCCTAACTGCCGTATCGGGTCTCGTTCTGCGCTCGCATGCGATAAGCTTAGAATAACACTTCGTTCCCCAGTAGGTTTTTCCTTTAATCTCATCCAAAGTGTTGTCCATATGACTATGCTTTCAGAGAAAACCCTATTAAAGATACAAGGCAGTCTTAATTACTGCAGCCTAATTACTTTCAATGAGCAAATCATCCTACACTGATGTGGAATTTGACCTGAGAAGAATTTCAAATAATCCTCTAACATCACTGATATCATATCTTATATCTAGGTTATGCAATGATGAGGCTTGACAGTATCCTCTAATCAGATGAGGAGCATGACCCTGAAGAATTCAGGCACTGAGCTGCTTCTCTGACAGCATAACATGCCAGTTTTGTTTTCAGGAATGTACTCACTAAAACAGCTTCGCCAGGCTGCTGGCTTGTTTCGCTTATCCCAGTGATGATTTGCCTATTAGTGAAATTGAAAAAAATAATAATACGAGTGTCAAGAGCTCAGGATGTACTGCCCCAGAACTAGGAACAAGTTTCTGGCCTTCAAGACAGCCCTCTTGCAATCAGCACGGAGGCTGCAAACACAAATAAGAGAGTACAGATCCTCATTAAAAAAAAAAAAAAAAAAAAAAGCTGGACTGAATCATCAAATCTGTTGAGAATATGCCTTCCATTTAATCAAAGGAAATATTTAGGCACTAGCAGTATTCAGAAGCTACAAATTAATTGGTGCTTGTAGGCAGTGATTATGTTTTCGACTTTTTCTTGGTATTCACATAAATGTGTGCATACTATGAAGCGAGTTGGGAAACTGCATCAGAAGGAACCAGGGCGGGTGATTACCTCATGGTATAGAGCAGCGTGCCGTCATCCTCGAGGCGCAGCAGCTTGTTTGGAGTCGTCATGTTGTGCGCAATAGACTTCTTGCCGTTGTGGAAGAAGGTGTCGGGGGTCCAGATCTTGCTGGCAAGCAGATTGTTGAGCGGGAGGCGCTGCATGGGTCCTTTGAACCGGAGCCTTTCGTCCTTCCAGCTTTGCCGGAAGAAAACGTCAATGGTGTATTCCTGTCAGAAAGAAGTAGGCATTTTATTGCAGGGTCTGATCAGAAGCGGTGGTTCTGCAAATAAATGACTTTAGTAAGGAAATACAAGCAAGTTATGAGCTTACCATTTCTGTGTCTGACACGGGACCGAAACTGGTAACATAGATGTCTGTTTTCACCTGAGTTATTCTCTCTGTAATAAATACAGGCCCTGAGTCAGTAATTACATTAAAGCACACACACCTGTTCCTGATGCATTTCCCTCTTAACAGCTTTTGCATCATCTCACATCTATCCACCCAAAATCTGAAACAAAGAAGGTATCTGAGGAGGAATCGTATCCTCAATCAAATATCTACCTGTTTTGGAAGACAGACCATGCTCTCCTCCTACAGTCAGAGGAAACAAACAGGTCCTTCTCAGGTGAATTCCTCAATTTTTATGACTGGCTTAGATCCCTACTACAGGCTGAAATGAAGCGTACCTTAGAAGAGCCTATTTTATCCCCACTGACTTGGGTGATTTGCCCAATTGCAGACATCTATATTATAGATGTCTAAAGCTAGGTGAAATTAATTCTATCCTCAAGACTCTGACTCTTTCTGGCATCTTTTCAAATCCAGGACTAATTTAATTTAAGGGCAGAATTTTCAGAAGTTTGTTACATAAGATAGGAGCATCGAGCCCTATTTTCAAGCATCTCTGAGTAAAGTGAGAGGAGCGGGAGAGAAAGCACTGAAAGCGATGTGTTGGTCTCACAAGACGAAGGGGTGGGGGTAGCCAGAATGAAAAAGGGCCAGGAAGAACATAACAGATGGTTTACACATGGGGAGAAGATGAGAGAAATCTGGGGGAAAGAGAACTGAGGTTCAATGAGGTTAGAATGGCAAGCAACTATTCACATGTTACGTTTCTAAAATAGCTGCTATAGAGGTTATCTAAATGACGTATCAATACAGAGTCACTGCAGCTATCTAAATATGGATGGTTTGGGGTTCTTTTTTTAACAATAGACTTTTTTGTCACTGGCATAATTTCATACAAGCTGACCATCAGGGAACCTTAAAGCAACCTGCAAACACCCTGCCTAGCTCACCTTAAAAACAAAGAGTGCAAGAAAGCAAGCTGCATTCAGTTACAGCAGACATGTGTCGTGCAAGCCTAATCCACCCTCAAATGACTTTGGTGAGTGATAAAAAAACTCCAGGGACCTTTGCACGCCGTTGCAAGGAGAGGCTATATTCCACTCTACATTTAGCTAATGTAGAGCTCATCTCTCGTCAGGGCTGTCCCGAGGGCAGGTACCCGCATGGGAGGGCACAGGGGATGTCTAAGCCATCCAGCAGCACAAACCAAGTGTTGTTCTACCTCCCAGTCCGGGGCGCAGTCGGTTGTCATAGCCGTCCAGCAGGCCGTCCAAGATCCTGGTGAATATGGTAATGTTATCATTGGTGTCCTCCTTCCCCGGAGCTGTTGGCATTTGGGAGAAGCTGTTTTACACAAATGAAAGGAAACACGTCAAATGCTGTGCCTGTCTCAGGAGGCTTCCTCTGGCTCATAGGTGACATGACCCTGCGGCCCTCACTTCCCCGGCGCTGGATCTGGCACATGTCCATCCCTTTCAGGGAGAAATTTCAGCCCCCAAAGCTAGCAAAAACTCTGTTTTTTTTTTATTATTATTATTATTTCTCAGGTTAGCTCTGCAGTCATTGCAAACTTCATCAGCTCACAAAGGGGCTCTGCCAACAGCACAGTTTTGCCTGCAGAGGCATCTCCAGGCCAGCCTGAAGGTACCCTTTAATCCTTATGTGCCAAATAAATAGGTTCTCATTTCCACAGTTTATGTAATTTCTTCCCAGAATGTACTCTATGCTGATGGACTCTAACTTTATTTGAGGATAAAGAACTCCCATTGCATCTAAATATTCCCCTGTGGATTATGAGGATATCTGGAAAGAATACTGGAGTACCAAAATTACAGTTCTTCATCCCTCCTACCTCTTCTTCATAAATTACCCCTCACTTACAGTACACAATAACAACAATGTGCAGTGGACTTCATCCCGTGTATTTCAGGTCAAGTCTGTTTTCACCTTTTGCTCGGTATGAACATTTCTTTAACTTCAGTGATATGTACGTATTTCAGATATGGTCTTTAAGCAAGCAAAACATCCCCGGTTTGTATGTTTGTTTGCTTGTTTTATTAAAAAAAATAACTTGTCTGCTCAAGTATCAGCAGATCAGACCAACCTACGAGTTTGGCTTGCATAGAAAATACCCACAATGATATTCCTGGTATCTGCAGTGATACAGCTCACAGCAAAACCATAACTCTCATTTTCAGATCTATTCGATTTTCATTTTCAGACACTCGGGAGAATCCCCTGCACACCAGTGCCTTGGCTCACCTAAATAACAGACAGCAGTCACAAAAGTTTATCTATAAACATGCTTCAGCCGCAGCCACCAATGACTGTCTCTTGAGATAGCAAGGACTTATTCAGATTTCAGCGTTTGCTGAAACTGCTAACAGCTGCGACGGAGGGCATGTCGCCTCACTAAGAGCCATGTTCCCCTCACACACCCTGGCAATACACAGAAGCCACTTGCACTCAAAAGTCCTGAACTGGATATAAACTGGTGACCTCAAAATAAAATAAATATATATATATATCTTCTTATTACTAATCTCCAGTGAAATAAATCAGTATGTAAATAGAGAATCTCAAAGCATTCCACACAATAGCCTGCCTTGCAGAATGCTTTTAAAATAGAGAGCAGGATTTATAAAAAGAAAGACGAGGGACCTCTCTCGCATTTTACTTGCTCGAGGTTTACACTGAAAATGACTTCCCTGACGCCCATCCAATCAGCTGGGCACAGTCTGGAACTTTAGGGAATGAGACGAGGCACACCAGGAGCTGCTGGTGACCACGTCCCACCTTAGAGCCAAGTCCAGATGTAGTTCGTGCTCTTCTGCCATAAAATAAAGGGTTTCAGAGCCTCTCGGGAAGGGAAGCAGGTCAGCACTGCGGGCACAGGGTCTGTGGCAACTCCCAGAATGCTGGAGCCGGGCAGAGAAGGGACCTGGTAGCAGGAGCGAAGCCATCGCTGCTGTGACACCTCCACAAGTTCAAAATGAGCTGAGCACAGACGCACTCAGGAGCTCCCTTTGCTGCAGGCAGAGGCATGCCTCATAGTTTCACCTGTGTTTCAGGCTATTCCATCTCTCCATGGTCTAAAGACTGAATTAACTCTTGGTTTTCATTGCTGCAACCACGGTTTACAGCAGGTAACCGAGGTAAATGACATTATGGATACGTTTAACTTAGATGACGTGTAGTTAAACCAGCACACGCAAAATCATTGAAGAGCTCTCTAGACATCCATACACACTGGACCACGCAGGAAAATAGACTACATCCTTCTTTTTTGTCAAACGTAATGAAATGGAGCTGCTGTGTTAGAGCTTTAGCTGTAAGCAGCAGCCTAATGAATATCGAGAGGGGACATAAGTTACAGAGGTTCTTCCTATTCAGTGACAATAGCTAATGTACTGGCAAAACCCTAGAATACTGCTTGCATTCCCTATCATTTATTTATTTCCATAAGAGAAACCAGGCATCGCGCAGCCTGTCTGTCCCACCCTATCAGCCTGCGGACCTACTTCCACTCTCCAGCGCATCTGACAGAGGCCGAGAGATCAAACTCTATTTCGCTCTTTCAAGTTTCGTAAGGAGCAGCGTTTGGACAGGAGGAGAGCGACCCAAATTAGTGCCTCATTAAGTAGAAACGAGAGGTCAGCAGGCAGCTATTCCCCCTGGCCCGTCGACAGGGCCAGTCAGCACGCATGTGCCTCAAAGGCAGTCTCAGCAAAAGCATTTTACCTCCTCGGCTGCAATTAGGGACAGGGAAGAGGCTTTCCCATGCTTTTCCCAGCATAGAAAAGATGCTGTAGATATGGAGTGCAGAGGGAAGATGCAGGTCCTACTAGGGACACAGCTCCCTAGTAGGGATGCTACTAGGGAACTGGGAGTATTGCAAGGGACGGTGCAGGGAGCATACAGAAGCACGGAAATCAAGCTTTACTAGTTTCTCTGCTCTTGGAAAAAGCTTGTAATTCCAGTACATAAGCCTGAATTCAAAGCCAATTGCACGCAGAGGCAAGATTTCCACTGAGCTGCTTTTGTAGGGAAGGGGCAGAATATGCCTAGGTCTCATAATCCTCTCCCAAATCTAGCAGGAATTGCTTCTTGACTATGTACGCCTTGCATAAAAACAAAGTACACACCTCACATATTTGTGTATCTACAAGAAAGCCTAATTAACGGATGAAAAAAAAAGAAAAAGGATAGAGAAATGGCTTAGGATGAAGCATCACAGAAAATCTGTACTTCATCTGTACAGCAGCAATCCAATTTAGATTTGGCAGATCACTCAAAAAAGAAGGCATCTGATGCTGAATTACAGAGAAATGTCAGTATTACTCAAGTTGCATTTGTAGATGGATCACTGTTTGTCACTAGTGCAAACTTCTTTTTTCCACAGAAAAATAAGCATTTAGTTTGTATTTTTGAGATTGCTGATAAAATAGCAATTCGTGTTTTGGAGTAAGTGCAAAAATAAGCATTTAGTTTGTATTTTTGAGATTGCTGATAAAATAGCAATTCATGTTTTGGAGTAAGTGCTGAAGTTGTCTTTTATGACATAGAAACATTAAATACATTATATTTTTTTGTTTATTAGGTACTATAGCTTTATGAATAGTGATAAAACAGTGATTATTGCTTATTGATTAATTATTGACTATTGTCACTCAACAAGCAAAACTTTTTTTTTTCTGCAGTTACTTTGTTTGAAAGTCCTGGAATAAAAATAAACCAATTAAAAAAAAAAAATGGGAGACGCTAAAAAAATTCAAAGATAATTAAATTAAAAACTTGTTACAAAAATAAACTAAAACAATCAGAAATGCTTTTATTTAATACTGCAATTTCTGGATGACTGAAAAAATCAGAAGCCACAGAAAGCGTGATCAGTGTAATATCAGGTAACTCCCCAAAGATGCTCAGTTCCCTCTTTTGATGAGTTCATCATTTATCATATTAAATATCACTGCCTTTATTACCATTTAGTCAGACTCTTGACAGGTACTATTCATAGCTTAGTTGGATCAAGAGCAAAATGTATTTGTAGATATTTCATCATTTTCCCCAAAATTTTGAAAACATAAAGGGAAGTTAAATGATGGAAAATAACCAGGAAATATTTTGCAATGGAAGCTGTACTTTTTTTCTCTCTCTTAAGAGTAGAGTTTCCAATAATTTGCGTTAGGAGGATCAGAATTAAACCAACACTTAGATAAATTAACAGTTTGTGAAGAAGACGGTTGAGAAGGCTTTTGTACACTCTTGCAACACTGTCACCTGCCCAGATACCACAGGAAATGGATACACTTTTTAAAGCGAGTTTCTTACAAGCCCTTTCCTACTGATTCTTGATATATAAAACTTCTGATATTCTGTAAATCTGTGCAATGAAAATTTAATTCTTTCAAATCAGATAAGAAGGATAGAGGAGAGGACTGACTTTGGAAGTAATGAAACTTGAATGGTCTTTGCAGATCCTTAAAGAATCATCTAATTCTTTCATTTACCACGGGCAGTATTTTGCTACATTCTGGAAATGAGCAATTTATGAACAGTGGAACTATTCCTCATGGGGCGATATCTCACCATCCTCATCCCCTGCACCTTAACGTCCCTTTCAATGTCCTGAATTTTCCCAGAGTTTCTGGACGCTCCCAGGACTCTCAGCAACTCCGGGTCCCTTACTTGGGAGGTTCAGCAGCAGCAGCAGCATGTGCTGCATTTGAGCCGTGCCAGGCGCATGGAGAAGGAAAGGCCATCCGGATAAAAATAAATGAATAAATGGACAAGCATGACTGAATGAACATATGCTCATCCTCACAGAAACTGCCTAGAAATATGGGGAAGAACTCCCTAGCACCTGGCAGTAGTTGAAAGGGGATAACCCAGCAGAACTAACAGTTCGGGGTGGCAGAGGCTGACAAAATGAATTCTATGGTCTGAGGGAGAGGTATGTTTAACCTAAATAGCAGGATTATGCTCTTAATGGTAGAGATTGTGAGCTAGTAGAAAAGTATGCGAAACTATATAGACACCCCACAGACTGAATTCTTATAGTGTACAGAAAACTCTCATGTTGGCCAAAGCTAGAATTAAGCGGAATCTTCTGCTTTACACATTCCCACTATTATATATGTTATTAGTAGATGCTTGAGGGATTCAGTTTATGGATGTTTCCCACTAAGACCTCTACTTACGTAAGTTGTGGTTACACCAATGACATCCGTCCCTACCCATTTGTGTTAGTCAGCCTCAAGTCTAGGGGCTCAACTCACTGAATTCAAAGGCAAGAAATTGGGCTGTCTCATCTGTAAGCACTCTTCTCTGTTGTCTTTTGTTCTGAATGATTCTCTAGCATGTTTACTTTCAATACACTGGTGAACTGTCTTGAAATACTGTAGTAAAATATCTTCGCCAATAGCATTACACAACCAAAGGCTTAAGTCAAGCCGGAAAAAACTTTGACTTGTGCTAGACTGTTTATGCAGAATTAGGTTTGTAAAGCCCTTGAATCATCTGTCGTGTGGGGTTCACATACTGTTCTCCGTTGCTCTATACCTCTGAATTGCAATTCAATGATTTTTTTTAAACAAGTCTTCCAGCTACACTTAAAATGCTTCTATGCAGTCTACTGATGTGGCCAGTCCTCGACAGTCATTCCCTATTTATGTTAACCATTAATCAGAGACTTTTGCTGAGATTTCTGAAGTAGCCTAGGAGACTGAGATGCATAATTTCTGTTTATTTTACTGAGTATTGTGCATCAAAATCCCCCGAAGTGCCTTTGACTATGGCAGCAAAAACTTGTATTTATAATTTAATATAAATAGGGAATGGCTGTGGAATTTGAGAGACAAATCTCTGCCTTCATCTATAGTTCTACTAATATTTTGCTTTTAAATACGAGCTAGTTTGACCAACCATTTCTATTTAGCACACTGCAAAATACACTGAAATGTAACAGCACATTCCAAACACGGATGAAGCTAATAAAAAAGAATCTGGTGGCAACAGTAAATATAACCAGCACAAGACTCTGGATTGCAGCAGTTAGTGTACCAGGCTGCATGTAAACTGTACCACTCTGTCCTGAAGAGTCAGTCCCAAAGCACTTAGCAAATTACACTTAAACTGCTCCTGCCTCTGAAGCGGGGAGGCTGGAACAGCCTCTGTCTTTTGAGCAGGGTCAAAACTCAGCCCCCAGGCAGCATGCGAATGTGCGGTGAATTGGAGCTCCTATCTCTGCAGGCCCTGGCTAAATTACTAGATCAGAAATGGGGGGGTAGGGGCAGGAAGGTTACGTGATAATCCCATTTTAGTGTGTGGAGGCTTTCTGAGTAACTTACAGAAAACAAGCATCTTATTTTCTCACAACTGTCCTGTTCCAGCTATCGGATGTGCTACAGGTTACGACTCCTACCTGGGACCTGGAGTTGTTATTCACTTTCTCGCAGAAACCAGGCATTAAACCCCCTCTTCAGCAGTTTTGCATATCAATGCTTCTGCCAGAATGAGTAACGCGCACCAAGAAGCAGTGTGTCATCTGCTGAGCCCCACACCAACACGGGGGTGCAGAGCTACTGATACTTGCTACCTCCTGCAAGCTGAAAGAACATCAGGGGTGTCCTAAGGCTACAGTCCTGATAGTTTCCTCCAGACAGCAATGATTTTGTAAAGCACTACCTTATCAAGACAAGCTAAGTCCTCTTCATTTCTATCACAGAAGTCCTGATCTTCTCTTCTTTGCGGGAGTTCTGCCTTGGACCACTGGATGCAGCTTTTCCAAGGCGATGCTTGCAGCCGTTCGGTGCGCACAGTCCCAGCTGGTCGCGCACTGCGCTGCTGTCCCACGGGCCTGCGCGTCTGCGCAAGGTGCAAGGTGGAGACCGAGACCCATCTCCACGTTTTGCCTACCCTGCATAGAGCCACCCCTCAAAGTTTGGTTTTTCTTCTAATTCTAACCCGGAAAGGATCACTGTGGTTGCAAAAGCAAGCTGACTTGCATCTACCTTCTAATTCCCTGCTGCAAGAAGATGCAATGTGTTTACATGTGGGAAAAAAAACAATTTGGAAAGATTTTTTATATATATATATATATAATGCAGCAAAATCATAAATAATTGTACTCTTCCATAAAACAGAATCATCTTGCACTTGCAGGGTCGTTGCTAAATAATGCCTTCTCTAGCCTCATTTGCTTAGGCTGATTTTGGTGGGTTCATGAAATCTCCGGGATAAGATAGAACATGTAAGTTGTTTTTTTTCTCTCTCTTTTTTTCAAGAGCTATATCAGGCATATTTCTTAGACGTAGCTTTAAGAATACTTTAATGCCTTAGGAAAGCAATCAAAGGAGGGGAAGAAAAAAAAAGAAAACAATTCTTTGTCATGTGGTTTGTGGAAATCAAATTTCCAAGCTGCCATTCCAAGCCGTAAGGGCTCTCCCACACTTATTAAGAAGGCTGCACCAGGCAGCAGCGCGCCCCGAGCCCAGGGAGCAGAGTCGTGCTCTGCCGCCTGCAGCCTGCACTTGCCAGGTAAGGGGGACGGTGTCGGCGCTCTCATCTCAGCCACCAGCAGCAGTAGGCACCCCAGCCCTGCGCTTTGCAACGCCCAAGACCATAAGTACACACTACATATACACAGAGATAGCACATATACATGGTGTATGTACATAGTGCGCATATGTATACATATATATAAAGCACATACTTGATGTGTGTCTGTATGCATTAAATATAGCATATATAGATACATACACATACACTATATATTTATATAGTATATATCTGTCTGTATATATATATATATATATATACACATGTATACGGAAGAGCATCACCATCTGCAGGCCTGGCCTCTGCCAAAGCCCCCCTGCAAGAGCAACAAGGGACTAGGTGACCAACACGAGCCGGTTGGACCTGCGTAGGGAAGATAACTGCTCCCTTTCTCCCAGCATCAGGCACCGAGATCAAACACAAACCTGCTTGTTTTGTTCTGCTCTTCCATACCACACGGAGCCAAAGCTTTTGGCTTCTCTCAAAAACCCACAGTAAAAAAAAAAAAAAAGTCAAACGCAATTGGCAACTTACCCGAAGTGACTGGCTAAACTCATGGAAACGCAGAAAAGGAAGAAGTTTTTGATCATGATAAAGCCAGAGAACATCCCATTGTCCATTCCAGATCGGATTAATCGTGTAGGCAGTTGGCTTGGGAAAGGTACTGCTGCACACGTTGTTCTTACACTGCGACAGTGCAAAGATAAAAATTATTACGCATCCGAAGCGCAGGATAGTCGAGTTCAGCTACCACCACATCTTTTGCTATCTATGTTTTTCACAAACTTATCTAGGCTTATGTAAACATCATCTGTTTATATAAAATTGTATATCTTCAAGGATGTGTTTTACCTTCTGCTGACAGCAAACTACAAAATGGGAAAAATTCTCTTTTAGTGGCCCACTTTGCCTTTCTATTTGTTCCTCAGGCAACTAACCAGAGGAGCCATTCACTGCTTTCCAAATGCCAGTTTGGACCCTCTACCTATTCAACAACTTCCACGCGCCTGCAAGCCCAGGGATGTGTGCAGCCTCCGCAGCCCGTCCTTCCATCACAATGTTTTTTTTTCCCCTTTAAACACTCAACTTCCCTTTCCAAAATCCCAGCTAAAATGCCAAGAAACACCTACAGCTTCTTGCAACTCAAGCTGCTGATACATGACTGAGTAAAAAAAAAAAAAAGGAGGGGTGGGGGGAAGTGACCTTCCTCGCAAAGGCAACATAAACCTCATGCTCTAGCACGAAGAATGACAGTAACGGAGCCGCTCCAGCCACCACCTCTTTTGGGGTACCTGCTTCAGCGGCCACATCGCCAGTTTCAGCCCTGGGCGCTAACATTTTCCTCTGTGCTCATTTAAATATATATATTTTTTTTTAAGAAAAAAGGGGAGAAGGAGAGAAAATAACACGGGGGGGGAAACATCCCGGCCCCCCCTTGCTGTGGACCCCCGCACCTGCCCTCCCTCCCTCCCTCCCGCCGGCTGCGGGGGGACAAAAGCCCCAAGCGGCCCCGCTCGCGGCTCCCGCCGCCCCCGCGCTGCCCCCCTCGCTCCGCACCGCTCCGCTCCGCGCACGGGGCGCCCTGGGGCAGCCTCGGCCACCGCCGCCCGCTCCGCTCCGCTCCGCTCCGCTCCGCTCCTCCGGCAGCGCTCCGGCACGGCACAGGGCAGCGCGCACCGGGTACGGGTGGCGCCGGCGCCGCGGGACGGGACGGACCGTGCACGGTGCACGGGGACGGGGCTGTCGCACCGGGCGCAGGAGGCTGCCCTGCCGGGGACAGGGGACTGCTCACCGGCTGCGGGGCCGGTGCACGGGGCCGGGGCTGGTGCGGGGGACCGGGCTCAGCGCACGGGGAAGGACTGGTTCAG
>VWPW01003264.1:1058643-1088828 GCA_013389825.1 Crypturellus undulatus | reverse complement strand
CCGCGGCCGCCTGCGCGGGCGCGCACCCTCCGCGGGGGCGGCGCGGGAGCCGCAGCCGCTGCCCGGGGGGCTGCTGCGCTCTGGCCGGGCGAATAGCAGCCTGCTACCGGCTCCGCAGATAAACACATATACAGGTATATATATATATATATGCACTCCTATAGCAGACGGACCCATCGTGTGCCTCTGTAACTCCTGAATGCCGAAGCGGTGGCCGGTGCCCGCGACGCCAACTCTCTCTTTCCACTTGTTCCTTACTGCACTTCCCAAATGGCAGTTCTCAGGAGACATGCGGCGGCGTGGAGGATTCCCGGTGGATGTGCGTGTTATCCCGTCCAAACGGGCGCTTTGCTCCCGTGCCTCCGTATAGGGAGGGCATCGTGCTTGCTAGGCGTTCCTATACCGCATGCAGGCTCAAAATGCCCGGTGCCTTTTGAGGGATGCCAAAGAGCTGAGATGAGCGTTGCCGATGTATAGTTCTGCTGGATTCCTTCAGGCGCACAGCATTTTGTAACGTGCGCGCACTATATATATGATAAATGCAATTTAAATATATACCACCATAAGCATCCTTTAGAATACGCTCCAAACTCAGATATTACATTAACAGATCTAACGAGATAATGTCTGGCTTTCCAGCAACATTATGGATCAAGCAGACATTTGTCTTTTTCTTATATTCCTTAAAGAGAATAGCTTTAAGAAATTAATCCCTCCACCGAGATCAATATAGGTTCTGTAGCTCATTGCCATAGAGAGTGTTGCTGCCTATGTACCCAGTTCATGATGATCCCTACGGTTTGACTTGGAAATGGGTCCTTACGGATTTCAATTTTCATTTCTTCGTTTTCTGTGGTGCTTAGCTATTTTCAGGTGTTCCAGCAATGATTTATGATTTTAAATGCAGAGCCAATGACATACATTGTTCCACGTTGCACCTTAGTGACTTCAATAAATACAAAGTTGTGAATGAATGTTGCTATCAGAATAGCTTTCTGAGGGTTTAAAAATATCTGAGCAAAGTAGTACAAAATGACAGCAGTTTCTCATGGTAATGCCCTTGCCTAAGAATGTTTAAAACAGATTTTTAGCTATGCTTGGATTCTTTTATCTGGTATGAACTTTTTATATCTCTGTATAGGTGATGCTGTAAAAATACACCATCTTTAAATAATTCTTCAGCAGCAAACTCTAGAAATATTGGCCTAGAATTTTCATATGAACTAGTGGGACTTGCATGTCTGTAGCTGCTTGCTCCAATTTACCACGCAGCAGAACCTCACATTCATTTCTTTAACAGATCTCCTCCTCAAAGACATATGCTGCAGGTTCATTTAGCAAAAGCAAAGAGCAAAATTATTTAAGGCTCTGAGAAGCAAAACAGGAACAAAATGCTAGGCCACATGTTGACTTTTGCTTTAAGAAGCTAAATGCAAAAGTGCCATGCCCAGCAAAACAGAGCGCTCGACAAATACCAGCTTAATTTAGGAAGTCGTGCTTGCCACGGAGAGCATCCACTCGCGAGAGCCATCTCTTCAGTCAGCATTTCCACTGTTGCTTAGGTGGGCGACCTCGGTAGATGCATGTAGTTTGTTACGGCGCCGTTAGAGGGTATCACAGCTCCACGCAACCCTCGCAGCAGCAGCTCTGGAGCCGGGGATGAGGAGCGGGATGCGTCGGCGGGAGCGCGCGCACCCTGCGGCGGACGGTGGCGCACGAACACCGCGGCCTCCGCGGCCTCCTCTGCGGAGGCCGGGCCCGTGGGCAGGCAGTTGCGACAGTGTCAGCCCAAACTCAATGGCTAATTTGTCAAAGGAAGCACCGAGTCAATTCGCTGGAAATCACCCGTTTATTGCGCAGTGCTTTAAATATAGCGAACGGGAAATAAAGCGGTTGGGAGGAAAACACATCTTAGATGTAGCTGGTCAAGAGTTATGCCGGCAAGCGATTGGATCTGATGGCTTTTAGAAGCGTTGTTAGTTTTTCCTGTAGCCTCTGTCGTGATGGCAGCGGTGTGATGCAGGGTGGCTTCTCTTTGCCAGCTAATTATACCTAATGACACGATATATTCGAAACATGCTGTTTATAATGCAAGGAATTAACTCCTGGGCAAAGGTCCTTTCTTGAGAGCTTGTCAGACATTAATTGTGTGGACCTGCATCCCAGGTCCCTGCGCAATGGCGGCTTTGAACTGTTGAGCTGAAATTATTACAAGCAATAGAGAGATCTTGGCTTTGAAGGCAACAGCGTCGTACATGACCTCCGCTGCCTGCTTGTCTTCAGACGCTACCCTGTGAGTCATACTTACCCTATTTGTATTCTTACCCTCCTTTTATTCAGTTTTAAAGGACGCATTGAATTTTGTATGTGGAAAAGAAATGCTTTTTATTCCGGTCAAGGAAATGTTTGCTTTATCTGTGCCAGTATTTAGCAAAAGCTGACATAACCTAACCGTAGGTGTTTCACACATGATTTTCTTTAATATTTGAGAGGAGTCTTGTGCTGTTCCTCTCTGCGATTCCCCTTCTCTCTGTCATTTTGTAGCATTCCTCATTTGCAGGGATGAATGCCTATGAGCTAGAACCGCCTCTACGCAGCACAAAACCGACCATGGGGGCAGCCTGTGCTGTGATTTCCACCATGGTTATACTCTTAGGACCATTCCTTCTCACAAGGAGAGAACTACAAACAGGTAGTGTGGTGGGTATTGACCGACTTTTTGAGGCATTATCTACTGCCAGCATATTTCACTTTTGGCACTTAGGTGGAGAGGATTCCCTATTTTCTTGAAATCTTCTGATTTTGGCCTCTTTGCTAAGACTTCACAAAAGGCAGAACTTGGGACAGTGGTTCTGGCAGCGTGAATACTTTCTTAGTAGAGACCAGTCTGAAGTCCCCCGTCACTATGGGAATCTCTAACCATCAGCTAGTACCGGCTTTGGGCAACTCACCACAGAGTCCGGATCTGAATGTTGTTTCCACTCCTTCCTTTCTCAGTGTTTGCAGAGATCACAGCAGAGTCTTGCACTCAGCCCTGGTGAAGCCACACCTGCAGTGATGGCTCCAGGACTGGGCTTCCCAGTACAAGAAAAACATGGAGCTACTGGAGCAAGTCCAGTAAGGCCACAGGGGATTGAGGGACTGGAGCATCTACCCTACAAGTAAAGGCTGAGAGAGCTGGGGCAGTTCAGCCTGGGGAAGAGAATGAGGGGGGATCTCATCCGAGCATATAAATATCTGACGAGAGGGTGTCAAGAGGACAGGCCAGATCCTTCTCAGTGGTGTCCAGTGACAGGACAAGATGCAACAGGCACAGACTGAAACACAAGAAATTTCATTTAAATCTAAGAAAATATATATATTATTGTGAGGGTGATTGAGCATTGGCACAGGCTGCTCAGAGAAGTTGTGAAGTCTCCATCCTTGGAGATTTTTAAAACTGACCATTCATGGCCTTGAACGACTTGCTTGATCTGACTCTGCTCTGAGCTTGGGTTTGGGACTAGATGACCTCCTGAGGTGCCTTCTAGTCTCAACTAGGGTGTGATTCTGTGAACTACCATACAGTGCCACTCTGTCAAATACTCTGTTTCTTTTTCCAAATGATTTCACAACTTTATCTAGTAGTGAAATGATACAAATAGCACTGCTGATGTGACAGGCAGTCTGATGGGCTTGGAAACACTGGGTGCATCTTTGAGTGATGAGAAGGGGTATTAAATGCCTTTTCTTCACTCATGCATAAAACACTCAGCCATAAAACATCACCAGTGACATGCATTTCATTTGTGTGACAGGCCATGCTGCAGACAGAATGGGATGTTTGGTGAGGCCTTTAGCGTGGCACAAAATACCCCAGTAGTACCCATGGGAGAAGCAGACATATGACAGCCCTTGCTGCCCTAGAAAAAATCCAGCTGTTTGTGAAAGGTGAGATGTTCAGAACACGACACTGTGCGCTCTCTGTGGTGCTGCTTGTGATTCCCAGGTCTTCAGGTACAAAAGTCAAAAAATGCCATCTCAAGCTAATCCCAAATAGGTTACTTCCTGCACACAATCTGCTTAGAGAAGAATGAAAGGCCACATTATCTGCTTGGTAGCTCATCCTATCTGTCACGGGCAAATCTGTTTCCACCTACTGGACTAGCAGCTCGTTGGACATGGAGGGATGAGAGCAGAACATGGTTGACATGGATTTAGAGGCCGCTGTAAATTTCCCAGTGTTTCAGGAAGTGATTCTGGATTCTACGTCTAACAGAGGTCCTTACTTTGAAAATGAGTTCTGGGTGTTGGCAGCCTTATTTCTCAAAAGTAGTTGGCAAGGAATTTAGATGAGTTTGGATTGGCATTAGACATTTTGCCCACTAGATGAGGGAAATAACACCTAGAGGTCACTCAAGCAGTGCAAGACATGTTCAACATCTATCAATCTCCCTGTAACACCTTAGGTTCCTTGGACTAGTGTTAAGGACTGTGTCCACGGCTTACATTGATTATTCCATCTTCCTGCACCAAGATAAAAGGTTTTCATCTTTTCCTCCAAACTTCCTTGTTACCTGACTCCTTAAAATCCCTTTCACCCTTATAAATCAAACACTCCTTACAGACTAGCCTACTTGGTCAAGATTCACAAAGTTTAAATTTCACCTATGGTACAAGTACTAGACTGTAATTGCTGAAAGCCTACAACTGGTCAGTAAGGGACATTAGACTGGGAGTCATGGGTAGGGTTTAAGCTTGGGATTGGCCTTTCCGGGCTTTTTCAGGGGAATGTTGCACACAGACAAGATCTTGTAGTTCACTCATAGCAGTCCATCCTGTTTCTGTCCTGAAAGAGAATGAATTTCTTTAACACCCAGTGGTAACAATGTAAAGCCAGAGCCCGAGGGCGAACACAGAGGGGACATTAGACTGGGAGTCATGGGTAGGGTTTAAGCTTGGGATTGGCCTTTCCGGGCTTTTTCAGGGGAATGTTGCACACAGACAAGATCTTGTAGTTCACTCATAGCAGTCCATCCTGTTTCTGTCCTGAAAGAGAATGAATTTCTTTAACACCCAGTGGTAACAATGTAAAGCCAGAGCCCGAGGGCAAACACAGAGGTTTTTTTTTTTTTTGACGAAAGAAATACAGTATTTTTCACTTCTTCTTGACAAGGTCAGATACGGAACCTTTGTTGTTCCTGCAGAGGTTACCAAAGCCTGCCCTTTAAACGCACAGCATGAAGGTCAGAAGGATTTGCGACCATGCATCATGTAGTGAACTCGTAGTTCACCATCTCAGGTTCTGGCAACAGAAGGGACAGCCCAGCAGTAGTCCCTCCTGCATCATGCAGCACATAAATTTCTATCCAGTGCTTTCCAAATACCCAGGAGTGGTATAAAGTGTGACTTTCTTGTTTGTTTTCTGCTTGCTTTGTGAGAATACAGGCTGTTCTTTCTGGATATCCGTGAACTTTGCAGCAAGTTGCCTCCTCTGTGCATGTTATATCTTTATAAACAAGCACCTGCTGTTATCTAACCTTGAATCTGCCCTGTGTTGACACAGCATTTATAACAGAGATCAGATTGTGGACTAGTGAGACTGGCAATGCAAGTAGAAGAAGATTTGAAATAAGCATGTCAGCCCATCAAAATGTATAACCTGAGCATCTCTTGGATTCGAAGTCCGGGTCTGGGCCAAATTAACAAATTGCTTTGTGCACATATATGGAAATACTGGATACAGATGTACTGATGCACATTTTTGCCCATCTTGGAGTTGGACTGATTGCAGATTCCTTGGCTATGAAAATGTGGATATTGTACTAGTAGCGTGAGAATGACAGTGCAGATAGATAGATATACTTAAGCTTCTTAGCAGGCTTAGTGAGAAGCAGGTGTATTCAGAAGTCAAAATTAAATGTATGTGGAGCTAACAGAGGTACATAATATTTTCTGTCAATCTGAGTGCCTGCTCAGCGGTGGCAGTTGCTGTATCCTGAAAGCAATTGTCCATAGATCTTCTGGCTTGCAGAATTTAACTTCTAAACATATACTAAATAAATATATAAACATACTTTTGTACAGAACACAATAATAATGTAGAGGACGAATAGCTGTTTTTGTAAACATGCAAAATACTGGTCACTAATGTGTTCAGGTAAGTGATTCTGAGTTAAACACAGGTGATATACATACAAAATGCTAGTTTTCTCTATAAACTTATTCTTTAAAGCACACAAGTGAGCATCAACTTAGAAAACCTCTGAACTGAAACTTTATGTTCATCAAAATTACTTTAATTCATTTCTTCAAAATGAATGAACTTACTGGTTAGCATTTCAGCCAACTGGAGTAACAGTTATATCTATACTTGTAAAATAATTATAATAAAAAAATAGCATTTTGTATGCCCCTTAAGGACTAAGTCTTTCTCTGGTCATTCCAGATCATCTGCTCTCTAAAGTACAGCATGTGCACTACATAGAGCACTTGTGAGGAGAAAATGTATCTTTAGCTAAACAGTTGAGCAAAAAGCCAACTTCCTCCATTTTCTGAAGCGTTTAGGTAATAAAGCACTTTAAAGAGAATAACCACAATGATTCAGTTGTCTATATATGTTTCATAAAGGGGGATTAATCAGGCTTAAACTAGAGCATACAAGTTCTACATCAATAATCAAGGATTTATGCATATGCTACTATACATATAATTTCTTTGTAACAGGAAGGGCAAAACAAATCTTAGAAGGAACAACACAGAAATTCACTGAACTGAGTTTGAAGGATTGATATTAATAAATTCTTCAATAAATGCATATTCAAAGGTTCATAGCAGATGGAGTTTGAGTGTACTCATAGACAATATAGGTAAACTAATGTACATTAGTGATGCTAAAGAAGAACATATTTAAAGCTTACAAGTTGATTAAATACAAAAAACAGGTGCTGAAATCTATTTGACAGTACATCTCTAAATTTTATTAAACATACATATGCATGTGTGTCTTTCTCCTCTGTTCAGATTATAAGATATAAATACATCTATCAATACATATATGAACATTGCAGGTGTATCTGTCAACTGACTTTTGGCAATGTAAATGGTAAGATAAAATTAGATTAGCACACTTTAAGCTGCTTTGATTAAGGTCTATTTGGGCTGCTATAGTTTCTGTATTTACTGTATTTCTCTGTGTTGTTTATGTGTGCTGGGCACATTGACAGAATTAATTATTTCTGTTTCTTATCAACACAGGTAGCTATCAAAGACATCCAAAAATATTAGTTTCTACACTTGTATAATTCTGCAAATGCTTTCTAGTCACCCTCTAATGACTTACTATAGTAATTAGCTACTGCTACAAAAAATACATTAATGCATACCATTTGGAAAGCTGTAGACACAACTTACATTTATTTTGGGATTTGCAGTATAGTGCTTTTCAGGCTGAATTCATTGGCAAGTGTTAGCTGGGAATAAATGTTCTCTGCAGTTCCAAATCCCATTAAGGCTGACTTCTGCTATATAGATTCAAGTGCTATAATTAATAAAATTCCAAGAAAAATGAGTTTTTAAACTGTTCCATCTAGAATTAACATTTTCAGAAATTGGAAAGTACTGCCTATGAAAAATAAATAAATAAAAGAAAAAGAAAGAGACAGTCTGAAAATGGTAGGGTTTTAGTGATGACCTATACATAATATCACAAGGTGACAAGTGTAAAGGATTGAACTACAGCAAAGATTGTAATATACTGCACCAGTACAGGAGATATCAGTCCAACAGCTTTGTAAGAAAATGCTTTGATCATTCCAGTACAGAAGAATGGCTAAAAATATAACTAATAATGTATATTACATATACCACAGTCAAACCGCCAGATCTGCTGGCAGTATAAATTGGCGCAAGTGAAGGGCAATGGAACTAAGCCCATACATCAGCTGAGGTTATGCCTCAAGTGTGACCCTGTAATTATGATTCAGTCAATGAGAGTTTATTTGAATCTGAAGAATGAGATCTGGCATAAAAATTAAGTAGTTTTTTTTTTCCTTTGGCAAATAATTTATTCAATGAAAAATGCCAGTGGCTTGCTCATGAAGCATGTGCGGCTAAGTGGGCTAAGATTTGGCAATTTGTTTTAACCAAAGAGAAGGGAATAGAGTGGAACACTGGAGATATTCAGCATTTTGTTTTGATATTTCTAAAAATTATCTATACTAATTTGGTAGAAGAGGAAGATACAGTTGGAAAAGGAGTTAAGAATGGCTGATGGGATTTGACACACATCCAGTGCTTATAACATTCCCCTTGACAGTGAGAAACCCAGAAGAACCCTTTGCTGCCCGACTAAGAGCTGTGATGGGCAGCTATCATCTCCAAGAATGGTCCAAGGATCATCTCCAAAGTTCCAAAGGGAACTTTGAATGGGTTTCCCTTGGTCTCTCTTCATAAGCTGTTCGACTTTATGGAAATACTTAAGTGTTCCCTGGGTCAAATACTGATAGGAGATACAAACCTGTATGCGGCCACAACCAAGGAATACTTTGCTGGGAGGGACAACACCCTTCTCAAAGCTGCATATTTAAGACATTCTCCCATGATGCAGCAGATCCAGGCTCAGTGCTGGGTCCTAAGCATTTCACATGACTTCTGTGTCAACGTTTCTGAAGGAGGCAAGCACGCAAGTGGGCTGGCAGGAAGGTGCGGTGTACTCTCCAGGTCCTTAGGCTGGACAGCTGGGGATCCAGACCCCAAAAGAGATCCCAGAAACCTCGGATTAAGATTCAGTCATACTGTCCAGCCCTGGTTGACAATATCCTCATTGGCTGCAAATTTTGGACAAACAGGACTATGTACAGATGTAAGATGAGCAGGATTTACTCTCATGTCTCTCATGCCTTTCCATTTAAGCTAATGAAAACTGGAGGATTATTTTCATGTTTGAGGTTATATATTTGAATGGATCACAGACTGATGGTCGATTGTGTGCAAGCAACTTTACCTGGTTGTCTCAGCAGGGTCATGTGTAGATCCAGAGAACTGTTGCACATGTTAATTCTAGCATATTCATGTATATGAAGTAGTGCCCAAAGAGTGGGCATGGTCAGTGAAGCATTTCAGATGCAAAGAAGAGGATCAAAAGAATAGCTTCAAAGAGAAAAAAAATGTATTTAAAAAATCCCAATGACTACTGTATAGTTTGCAGCTAGAACCTTGCTGTTTTCCCAGTTTATTAAAAAGAACAAACCAAGAACTGTACCAGCTGTGAGTAAGATGCTTTTGTTGTGGGCAGCATTGGGGTGGACTCCTAGGTATGCTTAAGACAACAGAAAGGAATGAATTTCAGATTAAAAAATCAAATAGAAGAAAGACATCTCAAGCCTGTCATTTACGAGTAAATGTGTTTCCTCATAAAGGATTTTTTTGTTGGAAACAAACTACAATGCTTTTATCATAACCTTTTGAGTTCTAGCATATACATTCTGGAAAGGTAAATTATCCACTCCAGAACAGTCAGTGACCCAGTAGCTAAGACATTCCCCAAGATGCGAGGGAACCAGGTGTAAGGTCTTTCTGTAAACACTGGACCCAGGTATCAGTCTCTTAACCTGATGATAAACCCAATATTCTGGCAGCTGACTACTAATTGTGTGTGTTATTTTATGGATGACCAGCTTGGACTGCCCAAGGCTTATAGACCAAAGCTGAGCACTTACAACAGCAGATGAAGTCAGCAGAAGCAGTGGAGTCTCAGCACCTCTGACAGCCAGGCACTGTGGTCCACAGTAATGTGCACAGGGTTGTAAGCCATGAATTTTAATCCTTGCCCTACCACTAATTCACTATGTAGCTCCAGGCAAGTCCCTGTCTCTTCAGCTGTAAAATGAGAATAATAATGGTCTCCTATTTTTCGGCAGTGATAAGTTCATCTGTGTTCTTGAGGCATGCAGATACTACAGAGATGAGTGGCCTAGAAAGACCATTAAAAAAAATCTGCATTTACTGCAGGCTTTGGATGTGTGGTAAATAAGGTAGTACTAACTGGCTGGTGAAGACTACAGTACTAAGCAGCTGCTTTTTCAGTAGATGATACAATAGATTCTGTCATACAATGAATGAAAAGGGCTCTTGGAGAAAAAAAGACAATTGAAAACAAGACATAATAGCGATGTACAGGAAGGTACAGTTAAGATTTGATAGTCCATTTAGATTCTAGTGTTCTCCACTATAAAGCACTTAATTTTGGCAACCACCATCTCCTTGTTTTAAGGAGATTTTCTTCTGTATAGGCATGTAATTACTTCTGTAACTTGCATCTTGCCACAATAGTTTGATTCATTAAAATAGCATTTGTGCACATGTGTCCGTTTTTCATGTGTAATTATTTCTGTCTTAAAATCAGGAAAAACAAATGTGTCCTCATTTTTTTAAGCCTATTCTGATGACACTATCATGTTTCTGTCTTCGTGTTGCACTTTTTCTGGGTTCTCAAATCAGCTGCAGGGTAGGTGACCTATTTGCTTTTCTTCACATAGTTACGCTTTCTTCATATATAATAAAAATTCCCCCAAAGGTCTCCTTTTGGGACAAATTAATTTTTGTTACAAAAATACACTTTATTTCATAGATAAATTAATAGAGCATTGCAGTGGTCAAAAAGACTTAAGGAACCTGAGTTATTGGAAAGAGCAAGGAAAGCAATAAAGAACACTGCACACAGCGGTATGCTAAAGCGTCCAGCAAACTTTGTTACAGTAGCCTGAGCATGTTTACCCTCCAACTGAACTGCTTATTAGATCAGAGCTATCGCGTCTGCGAAAAGCATGTCCCTTTACAGTACTTTGTTCAGATATCTGTATTGTCATTATTTCATATTTGAACACAGAGCGTGTCAGAGCGGCAGTTCCCCAACAGGGCTCATTCCAGTATAGCTGAAGTCAGGCTTACTCTCCTACACATAAGGAACATATGTCTAAGCTCTAACAAAACAGAACTCGCACAGATTTGTTGGTCATAGCTCCATTTCACTAGGTGATGGTTGACTTGAAATTTGGACACAATAAATTAAAATTGTCATATTTGAAGTCATCTTAACATAAAAGGGAATCATTCACTCTATAATACTTGTGGCATAGTGCTTTCAAAGTGCCTAACAAAGCAGCATGTTTTACTGAAATTTATACGTATACATTTCTACACACATATTTCATATCTTATTTGTGGTAACTGAGACCTATTTAGGATAATAACAATGTACTGAATAAAATGAGGTGAAGCATGACCCCAAAGAATATTTTAAACGGATATTTGAAAAGCATTTTTTTCTTGCTACTTACATTGAGGATCTTCACGAGTAGATACTCTGGAGCAAATTATTCCCATAAATGTCTTTTTACGGGCTCTGATCTTATGAACTGTGCACATGATTAATTCTGAGCATGTGAATTCAGTACAACTGAACCCATATGCGGAGTTATTACTGTGATTCACTCACTAGAAAAATGTTTGCAACACTCTGTCCTTCAAGATTTTACCTTTCCCTTAAAAATGGTGCTACTGGCTGCGAGCTGGATACAAACAATAGGCACAAAATTACTGTCATGCTTGGATGTTACCTCTAATCACTTATGAATTATACATCTGCTGTCTATTTTTTTTAAATAGCTTGCAAATGAAAAGAATAACTGTAAAAGAGATTTCGGTGAAGCAATCTAGCTTCTTCTGAATTTCTTTTAATATATTTTGCTTAGTGCTTCCCGCTGGCATCTTCAGAGACACCTATACTGTAGAACACATAGGAAGTAATGTGAGTTTTCACACAGGGTCTTCAATGAAAGGCAAGTCAGTTGAAAAAGTCATGTTTCCTTTAACTGGTGATGATGCTCAATGGCCAAGCCTGCTGACATGATCAGTCATGAAGAATGTGGGCCACTAAAATAATGCTGCCATTAAGAAGCAGAAGCTAAACATAATTATAACAAATTTCAGCAAGGACCATGCTAAATGTAAGGAATTCAATGCTGGAACACATGAGAATGATTGTAACCTGGCTGTACTGGGAGCTAATTTAAAACTCATATTCTTCCTGGAATAGCAACCTGTTGCTTGTAATCTAGAACAAATTGAAAGAGTGATGTCCATTTGTTGGTGTCAAGGAAGGAGACTAAGGAGAGAGAGAGATAACTGTCATTTTTCCTATCGCAGAATGTGCTTTGAAAAAGTGATAGTGAAACCAGAGAAAAACCTGAATGGGGGGAGAATGCATTCCATGTGCCTCAAATCCACGACTGGTTGTAATGTAGGGCAATCAGCCAACTCTGCAAGCAAGCTCATGATAAGCTCATGATAAGAATAAACTCAGCCTGGGGCAGCTAAGAGCAGTTGTGGCTTTTTTAGTCAGCCCAGATAGGCTGTACAAAGGCTGTACAGAGGTTTACATTTTAAAGAAAAGAATTTACTGAGGAAAGGATCTGATTCTTTATGTTCTCTCATATAGGTGTCTGTGTTGAGAGTCACTGAGAGTTGAGAGTGTTTGGAAGACCAGGCTCCCGTGGCAACATGGAAAGTTGAATAATTCTTTGTGTTATTTAAAAGGACTGAATCATTCAGAATATCTATTATATTTATATATATATACATAAAACGAACAAACAAACAAACAAACAGAGGTGACTCGTGGTATTACTCANTGGGGCAGCTAAGAGCAGTTGTGGCTTTTTTAGTCAGCCCAGATAGGCTGTACAAAGGCTGTACAGAGGTTTACATTTTAAAGAAAAGAATTTACTGAGGAAAGGATCTGATTCTTTATGTTCTCTCATATAGGTGTCTGTGTTGAGAGTCACTGAGAGTTGAGAGTGTTTGGAAGACCAGGCTCCCGTGGCAACATGGAAAGCTGAATAATTCCTTATGTTAAACAAACAAACAGAAATAACTGACTCGTGATATTACTCAAACTCAGTTTCTGGGCCTCAGGGCAAAGCAATTGGACTCCATCAGCACTTCTCAGTTTTATCTGGGATGCTCTTTGACTACCAACAGATTAAGTCACACCAAATTTGGTGTTACACACCTTCATGTGAATAAGACTATAATCACTCTTATGGTTTTATCACAGCATGAAACAAAAGAGAGTCATAAGAACTTTTTCTTTTTTTAAATCTATAAGTATCCGTGATAGCCCATAAGCGAGCTTATGACCTAATGCTAGCTGGCCCTTGGAACGAGGAGGTCAGCTCCAAATCATGTTTGTGCATGTGTGCGTGTTTGTGGGCACTCGCACATACACGTATGTGTGTGTTTGTGGGCTCCCACGCTCCTCCAAAGCGGAGCCATGCCACACGCACAGCGTCAGCATTTCCCTGAGACTGCACCTGCATTGCACTGCCATTCCTGGTCTGCTGGCCATCCTCCAAGATGGGAAGATGCAGCCTTGCCGTGAGCACACGGCAGAGCACGTGCCGTTGGCCCTGGGAAGAGGCGGCATCTGGCGCAGGTCTGCTCTGCGTCAGGCGGTTCCCAATGGGCCGCACAGCTTGCCACAACCTCCAGAGCAGGCGTGCTTGTGTGAGGCACAATCTGGCCTACAGTTTCACATCTAAGATATAATCCCCTTAATTCAGTAGAAAATAGAGAGTAAGTTGTTACTCATAACACTGTTATCTTCTTCTAAGGATTATTGCTTTTTAATTACTGTTCCAAGTGGATTTGATGCATAAGAGTCAATGAAAACAGATTAGAAAGAAATACCTTTTTTTTTTTTGAAATAAAAAAGCTAAATAATTCATATTACAAGACTTAGATTAATCTTTCCAGGAGGGAAACTGGAAAAGATGTCAGAACGTACTACACAGGGACATAGAAGCTGCCAGCTCCATCAGTTCCTCTTTTGGTCTAGGACTAGTGCTATAGTGGTCTTGTAGCACATTAATTTAATGGTGAAGAGATCATATTAAGGGAGGAATCAAGGCTTATGGCCTATGTGTTTTGTTCAATTTTCTACTGTTGTGAAGAATGAGATTTTAAGCATTCTGAAAGTTATTAAATTGTATGCATTGACTGAAAAGCAAGATAATTTGTAAAGCATAGTATGACATTGATTTCTAAAGCAAAATGAAAATTGGATCTAAGGTTCAGAGAACTGTAGCTTATTTTCATTATGGACATTTCTACTGAAAGTTTCTGTTCAGATTTAAAACTGCCATTAAGTATACAAGGAAAAACACCTAGTAAAATACCAAAGCTCTGTACAGTTGTAAGCATGTAATAAAGGAAATGTTGAATCAGACCAAAATATCCCCTATAATGGATTTGTGTAGAAACTCATGGAAGGTGAATAAGAAGAGGGCTAGTACTTACAAACCCACCAAAAGAGGAAGAGCTGAGCAGTTATGTGAAGGTATGAGGTGCCCTAAAGACCCTCCTAGAGCCTGGTAAACTCTGACAAGCTAATAGAAGAGTTAATATCTTATTTACCTAAGGCTCAAAACAGCTCTCAACTTTCAGTGAGAAGCCAACTTCTCCACAACTCCTAAATTCTAGAAATCTGCAGTTCAGAGCTAAAAATTAATCTATATTTAATCATACATAATAAATCTGTAAGTAAGAGTTATGTATGCCAAAATGAAGGGTATTAGAGTGTCTGAAGTACTATAAAATGGATGTTTAATTGATTTATTTTGTCTAAAGCACTGCTGAATATAGAATTGCTTTCAAGAGGGGAAAATACCACTTATGTTTCCTAGAGGTTAGAAGAAAGTATTGTCTATTAAAGAGACTAGCATCCTCTTCCTTATCTGACAAGGAAACCTTATAACCAAGACAAATGGCATGACACTGATAAATGATTTAATTCCATGGTGCTTGCCACATATTCCTTAAATGGGATTCTTGAATGGAGATTAATACTGAATATCTCAGAGGCTTCAGATGCCTCAATGTGTATTTTGCATTTGGCTAATAATGTACAATATCCAAGGGTTTTGAAAGTAAAATGCCAAATATAGTTAGTGGCAAAAACTATATTAAAACCTTTTAGCCAGTTTGTAAGCATAGTGCGATCTCTACAGATGATGATGAACTAGGCGATTTAGAGATTCTAGTGGATGAGTGAACACAGAATGAATATGAATGAATGAAGATATATGAATAGATGAGTTTTTTATTTTGGTTTACTGGCAATAAAAAAGACTTCAGGTTTATCTAGAACTATTTATAAAACCCCAGAAGAATTTAGGTTTGAAAAATGTGTTCTGGATTTCAGCACTCTGTTTTCAGGCTAGAGCTCTTCAAAATGTTTTAAAACAAAGCGGGAGCTAACTCTGAAATATCACTTTGAATAAAAATTTACAAACCATTTCATTGAAAAAAAAATCTTTTTAGAAAAAACAAAACTGAGAGCTCAGAATATTCCAGTGTCACTGAAAGTTCATTCTGCATTTTAAATGAAATTTTCAGCAGCAAAAAATTCACCAAGCCTTATTAAGCACACTAACTTAGTATATAGCAATTCTGCAACAAATGACAGGATGTCACTTTATATTCAGGGCAGTTTAAGTGCTTTTTATCAAATAAGGTACATATTCAGGTCTCGAAACCAGTAAAATAAAAATGCTGTTAGTTCTTCTGTTTCATTTTTAAGGCAAAGAACATTTTCATGTTTTCCATCTCATAGAACATTTCCAATTTTTCATAGACTGCCATGACTATTTAACTACACTTTACAGTTCTTTCACCCTCACACTTGATGTGAATTAGGGAGAATGAAGAGATACTTTCCATCTGTTACCCTCTATTACCAGAGATCTTTTGATTCAAAACTTCAGATGTTTAAAGAAGAGTTGCGAATAAACCAAAGTACAGCTTAAGGCTATGATATAATGCACTTAAAAGTCCCAAAGGAGATATTCTTAACAGCTGTAACCAGCTCTGAAACATAACCTAGGAACATAAATGTTAGGACTGGGCTCTTAAATTCAAGTTTCCTGACACTGTGGCCTGGCAGGCTTTGAATTTATAAAGACTTCCTACCTAAACAACAGAGAGAGCTAAAGATCACTTAGAATAATTATTTTGATCTGTACTTACAAATCAGGTAGCAACTTATTAAAAGTATTATCATGTATATATCCAACAGATTATTCCATCCAATCAAACACATTTTCCCCATCTGAAGATTGTTTTTCTATGCACAATTTGGAGACAGATTTGTCTGTGCAAGTAGCTAGTCTGCAAGGGATGTGTGCGTGTGTCTGTGTGGATGGGTATGTCCTAAACCTACTTACCATAAGTATTTGTTTATATATATAAATATATATATATATATATACACAATATGGGTTTCGATGGGTCAAAATTATTCTTCTTTGTGATATTTATGTTTAAATAACTGAACTATTCAAGAATTTAAAGGAAAAGGTTCCTTTTTTTTCAGATGATTGTATTTTAAAACAAAGGAGAACATTTTTTCTTTTCTGTGACTTTCTTCAAAACCCACGGTGTAATCCACAGAAATCCTAATGTCCTCGGAGACCAAGGGCACCTTAGTTTTCGCCAGTAAAAGTACGTGAAAGGAACGTAAAGGGCCCTGTCAAATACATGTGCTCATTGGCACAGCTATTTTACAGCAGCACCAAATTCAGCACACAGCATGTTAGCAACACCTACTTTCATTCAAAACTGTCATAACATTGGGTCAAGATAACCTCTGCCTTTCATAATACAGGTCAGTGAATAACATGAAATGCCTGCTAGGATACAAGGATGAGAACTCAGGGCTTTCTTCTGCCCCCCATTAAATTTTCACGGAAAATCTTAATCCCTGTGAGTGAATCTGGTCTTTTCAGGCATGAGCATTTTAGAACTGCCATTGACTATTTTTTATGAAGTCAATTTTATTTTGCCCAGACTAATAATCTTCCTTTTGAAGATAAGAAAAAAAGAAGTATATAAAAGAATAAAAAGAAGTCCAAGAGGTTGAGAGAATTAGCTTCTTTCTAGGGCAGAAATTCTTCTGGCATCAGTCTTCAATTCCCAGGAAGGGTACGGAGGTCTTGTAGCAGGATAGTATATCGTTTAGTAGGTCTTTTACCATATGGACACAGTTGTTGCACACATTTTCCTATCTACGAAAGTGCAGATATTTTTTTTTCCTACACGATTTTACGAGCACTGACTGCAGCTGAAAGTTTCTCTTTCTCAAACAAATGCATGCATTTTACTGCAGCACTCAAATAACTCACGAGTGCTAAAAGAACAGTCAAACTTCTGATCATCCTAGCATGCATGCAAGTGCTTAAGCTGATGGAAGAACTACAGATAAAATATGCAATTCAGTGAATTTTGGCAGTGAGGTAGCACTGGCTTGAAAAAAAAGAGAAGAAAAAGCTCATTTGTAGAGCACAGCAATGAAAACAACATGATAATTAGAGGTCTGATAATTACTTTAGTGTTGGTTCACATTAAAATGAAGATATATATTGCTGATCGTATCAACCACTGACTGAAGCTGCAGATCTGTGTAGCCTGCTGTCCTGCCTCTGGCAATGGACACATACTCCGGGAGAAGCGTAAGAAAGAGGACAGATAAAAAGTAATTCTTCCCCAGGTATAACCTTTTATGTTTCAAGCAATTTGGGGTTTATGGACTTCCTCAGCCAGAGGGTGCATTCAAAATGTTGTGTTTAATAGCCATTGATGGACCTCCCTTTCATGCATTTGTCTAATGGATTTTTGAGACCATTTATAACTTTGGCCTCCACAGCTTCCTCTGGCAATGAGTTCCACAATTTAATTACGCATTGTGTGAAAAAGGATTGTGTTTTGCTTGCTTTAAATCCACTGTGTGATCATCCTAGTGCTCCTTTGTTTTTTACAGTATGAGCAGTAACAAATAATCATGTATGCAGTTTGTAACTTCATATACATCTATCCCTTCCCTCATCTGCTTTCCTGGTTTAAGAGTCACAGTCTGTGACCTGCCTCTTTCCTCCTAAGAACACTATTTCATACTTCCCTCTTGCTCTTTTCAATAGCTTTTTTTTTGTAGTTTTTCATACATTTGATAATCGTCATCCCTTTTGAAAGGGAGGAGAACTTCTCAAAGTTTGTAAGATGTGGGTAGATCACATATTTATACAATACTATTCCTATGCTGATTTGGTTTATCACTGCCCTGATCATTCCTCACATGTGTTTACCTCTTTACTCTCTGCTGAGCGCGGAACTAGGCCTTTTGCTGAGCCTTTTGCTGCTATCCCAGTTGAGCTATCCCAGCGATTCTCAGGCCCTACACACCACTGCTGCGTGTATTTTCCTAGCATCCCCTATGCATATTGCTTTCATATTTAGAGGCAGAATGCATTAAAATAAAGTGCACTAAAAAATTCTGCAGAGCAAATTAATGGCATAGAACCTACTGGATTTTAACTAGATTTAAAGTGTCAGTAAACAGAAGTCTAGGTCTTGACATATTCTCATTTCATGTTTATATCCTTCCTACCTTGCTCTCAAATGCAGATGAAAGGGCTTGCAGACTTGCTAATTTATTGGCATGTTTCTGGGCAAAGCTAAACTTTCCAGGTCTGGCTGATGTCAAAAGGAGTCAAATCTGGCTAGCTCTCACAGACTTGGACCCGAAAAGTATTGTTCTGTAACTGCTTATACTGTGTGACACTGTCAATTCCATACTATCTGTGGAGCCTGATGCTGGGAAAAATGAATTTCCTGAGAGGTTATGAAAGATCAAGGATGTTGTAATGTCAACATAATTACATGTAACTTGGGCATCAGCATTACATAAAAGCATATTGAATACTTACTTAACATAACATTTGAATAAATCATGTTTAAAATCATCATGTTCACTGAAACATTTATTTCAGCTAGAGCCACGTAGTGTAAGCTTCTCATACATAAACATTTTTGGCGTTATTTAGGAAAACTTGGCTCACATTGCTTAATTTCTACTTAAAAAAATAAGAGGAAGCTATGTGAATCTTGTTTTTATAGCAGAAATCTTCATCGTCTGCTACTTACTGATGTTTCAGCAGATCTGCAATGATAATTCAATAACTGTGTCTATAATATCCTGGGAGTTTTAAACATAGTTTCCCATTTTTCGCATTTAGCATTTCAGTCTGTACTTTCTTACTTTTCTTGATAGGCTTGTAGGTACTAAAAATAGTGTTCATTAGTGCCTATCACACCGAGTGGCAATAAAGCCCTGGAATACCGATCCCTGTTTTCATGGGTTGAACCTCCTTGGAAGAGGGAAAGAGGGAGTTTTGTTGGCTCACGAATGCGGATACCTCACTGCTGCTGAGGTTTCCTGGGTTTGCAAGGTGGGCTGAGCAGTCCTGAAGTGAAAGCCCAGAGGCAGCTAGTGCCAGGAGGAAGTTATACATCAAAGCTTGGCATCTGAGCATTGGGATCAATGCTTTGCAACAAAGCCGTGTAATCCACGCTTAATTAGGACTCTATTGTATATGCTGGGTCAGTTCAACAAAGGAGTTTTCCTCACTTCAAGATAAGAAAAGGCTCAGATATAATGAGGCGGGCATTCTCCAAGCCTGTGGAGAGAGAGTTTAACATCACTTTTTTTTTTTTTTTTTCCTATTTTATAGGGCTTGTACGAGTAGTGTAGATTTCCTTCCAGAACAAAAAAATAAAAAAAAATTCAAAAGCAGGGTTTTCTATTAGCCATTTTCGGAATTTGAAGTTGAAATAGCACACTTTTGTGTTGTCAGCATTATCTTTTGAGCTATAAATATCAGTCCTTGTAACTGTATTTTTATGCTGAGTCATTTTGTTAGATACACAACGCAGAGAGCATTTACTAAGCATCCTATGATTCACTGGCATCACTTTGTGTCCTGGCCTTACTCAAGAAGCAGATACTATATTTCACTCTCTTAATGATCATTTTCAAGTGACTATGATATTTGTCTTATTTCTCCCCTTACATGATCTTGCAGGATTTAAATGTGTGCCACAAAGTGATGAAATTTAGCTATGTTTAGCTACATTTAATTTGGCTATGTTCAGCTACATTTAAATTTAGTTATGTCAAGCTACACTTTAACTTCTATTTATTTAGATAAAAACCACTAACAATTCTAGCATAAGAGTACTAATAATATAACGGATTCCCTGTTTGCCAGCCACCTTCCATCAGCAGAGACCTTTAGCAGGTGCTCCAACCTACTTGAACAGATATGAGAGATCTTGGTTGGATACCCCTATGGAAGGCAATGTGCTCCATGTACCGAAGAGATCTAGCCTGCCTTCCCATTAAGTCACCATGGATATAATTTATCTCATACAGTTTTAGACACCTGAAAGTTAAATGCCTACCTAGGGGTAGGCTTCATCATAGCCATTAATCACTTGAGGAGGGTGATTCATCTACCGTATTATAAGCATTTTTTTCTGTCTTTGTAGTTGCTTTTATCTCTCCATGGCTTAGTAAAATAACCTACAGTAACTGGCTCAGACATACACAACTAGCTCTTTATGCTTGTATCAGTACCAATGACTCCCATTCAACAGCATTTTGAAAGTGGTATCATCCAGAAAGTGGGCTGGTTTAAAAACCAGCAATGGTTTTAAAAAAGAACAACAATTTGTGATCTTGCAATTCAGGAAATCCTAAAATTTCATATAGGTTTCTCATGGTATCTTTTCTTGTATGATATTGAGCATGACTTCAATGGAGCTGGGGGAAAAAAGGAGAAAAAGGAGTTACTATTTTTGTTACTTTAATAATGCTAAATGCAAAACATTAGTTCTGTCTACAAAAACAACACCAGAAGCAATACCAAAACCATATGCCCTCCATTTGATTTACCATCAAGGATTGCCTGGCTGCACACAGAACCTCTTCACTTAATAGTGGCTCTAGGCAAGCGCATGTATAATATCCAAAGCAGTTTTGTTCTTTTATTAAAGTTGTGATAAGGATGCAAGGCATTTTAATGAGAATAATCAATTACATAATGATATTCATATACAACAAAGTGCTTTTAATATAAGCACATTTAATGTGGTGCTTTTGTGATGGGAGAATTACTTTTATAATTCTTTCAGAAGCTTGTCTGCTATTGGTGTTATGCAAACAGCAGCACTAGGAGACTTCTGTAAGAGATGAACTCAATTTACTCATCATTCACAAGAATGCATTTTTCAATGCAGAGACCAAAGGATCTTACCACTCTTCTGAACATAAGAATTTCAATATCAAGATGTGTCCACATGTTTGTAAGAGAAGGGAAGAAGGAGGGCATTAACAGTCTGATCAGAAGCCCACTGTGGAGCTTTTAACATTTAAAAGATTATATTTATTCTTTCCTGTTTCATTTGCCTAATTGTTTTCCTGATCTCCCTTTGCAGTTATCATTTTTCTTCTAGAAAGAACCTAACTTAATTCTAGCCTGCTAATTGCATTTTTGCTGATGGATGCCAATAGTTAATGTGGCCATACAAGATGTTTTGCACTCTTGAAAATTTTAATTAAAGTATTAGGGAAACTGTTACTATGATCGAGTCTCTTGTGGTCTTAAGGGTACAGATTTACTTAACCAAAGGGATTGAAAACATTTTTTTTTCATTTATAATACATGTTAATTTAGAAGTGGGGCCCTCTCCCACCCTTAGGAAATGTGCTATCAAACCCATGCTCATTTTTGTGGCCACAGGGTGAGTTGCATCTCTTGTTTGCCATTCCTTTGGGTAAGTGTCAGGATATAATTCTTGGGGAAAACATAGGTTGAGCATGCTCCGGGGACCTTCTGTATTCCAGCTTTGCAAATGTATATATCCAATACCTTGCAGCAAATGGCCTTGGACTCTTTAGTAAAGAGCTTATGCATCTTCTCTTCCCAGTATTGACCGTGCGACTCCACAAACACGAGCTTTGTGACTACAGGCAAGGGGCACATTTAGGTGACTGCTGAGGTTCAAGTTGCCCCTTCTCTGTTCTTCCTTTCCTTTCTTTGTCCCTCCTTTGCTGAAATCAAGAAACTGCTCAATCTTTAATGAGTCATGGTGGGCAGGACAACAAAATGGAGTGGACACCAGCCAAAACTGTACTTGAGAATATCAATCAAACCACAAAACATATATGCTTAGAGATAGTCTCAGGCATGAAATACTGTGATTTTTAAATTAAAAGCTTGAGAATACCGATGTCTAGAGTATGAAAAGAAAATAGACATTGTGAAGATGGGGGTGGCATTTATCTGAAGATTAGATGTAGATGTCAATTCTCTACCTAAGAACCGGGAGCTTCTACTAAATCAACAGAGACCTAGTCAGCTCCATTAAGGGACCCTGTGTACAAAAATCCTGGAGTCCTTCTTTTAGCGGGGAATCTGACTGGAGAGGCTCTGGGAAGCCAACACACACCAGTAACTAGTGTCACTAGGATGCTCCACAGTGTCCCACATGGGCTCCCATTACCTGTGGGTCTTGCAGAGGTCCTATGTCACATCTGAAAGCTCCATGCAGGCATCGAGCTAACTCAGAGCATCTTGAGTGACTAGATGGTGGCATCTAACCTGAGCCCTACCCACTCTACCAGTTTCGTTTTAGGTGTCTGGTCATTACAATAGGATCCACAGACTTGAGAGAGGCCCCACAGCTTTCTGTGAAGTGCCCAGGCATTCACAATACTAAGCTGTTAACATATTTTATCCAGTGCATATTTAATGTGAAATACATAACCACATCAGGAACAGGGACCAAAATTAGGATCTCTCCTTCCCGATATAAGTGGAGCTTAATGCATTCAAATTCAGGATAATTTACCCCATGCTTTTAGTTGCCGCTCTTTAACTTTTCTAAGGAGACAGGTAGAGTAATGCACAGAGGCATAAATCAGATTGTAAGATACAAATCAATACTTATTATGGAGTGCCTCTTACATTCATCGCACTTTCTCAGAAACTGCTTAGCTAAAACTTATATTTTATTGCTGATTCCAGCAAAGCCAACACATTTCAGTCAACATCTCTTTTTGCTCCCCATTAAACCAGTGGCAGGATAGCCCTTTGTCACAGTTAAACAGATATTTTCAGACAAAAATTACTTCCTTTTCTGCTTAAAAAAAAATGGTATTCTGCAAAGTCATACAGATTTCAGCTGAAAAAGCTCAAAATGTAGATTTAAAATGTGAATTTTCAATCTTCCTTTTTGAATGTATCTCAATATTTAACCACACATTAAAGTATTCAAAACCTCAGAGATAAGGTTTCATCGTAGATTGAACACAATGATTTACCTCACTTCACCTTAAAAAATTAATCAAATAAATACATTGGAAAGTGTTCATCTGGATCAACTATAAATATTTCCTGGAAATTATTCACATTGCTTTAACATGAAAGCATAATATTTTTATTATGCCTTTCACAAAGGAGTGACCACTTTTTTTTTCCTTTTTCATTTCTTGTCAATAGAGTCATGGATTTACAAGTAAAACCCACTTAGACAATTTCCAAAAGAGTATTATAATTGTACCATGTCAGAAGTTGAACAACTCAATTTAAAGAATTTTTTCTTTCCATCCCCAGATGCTTCAATGATGCTCTGAAAAACCTTTTACGCCCTAAACTATATCTTGTTTTGGCAACAGACATAGGACATGTAAATCATATTCTCTCTTTCTCTCTCTTTTCAGGAATGCAGTTGAAGAAAACAAAAAATTATATGCAATTTATGATACAAGGTAAGTAACAAGAAGTACTTTTAAAATGTGATTATTGTATGTAAATGGAAGTTTAACCTTTTAGGAATGTTAAAAATTACTATCAACAAATATTTTAAAATATTGACCATGTATCCTGAGCTACAAAATAATATTTGAATTAAAACAAAATGGGAAATATTTAGACTATCATACACACAATTCCGTATCTACCTAAGAATGATTTTGCTTTCTATATAGTGAATATGACAAAGGAATTCATTTGCACAGCCAACTTTTAGTTTACATTTTATTCCTCAGAGGGTATATGGCCCGTGATCTTGAGCCCTGTGTTATGAGCTCTTTCTGCCACCAGTGTTTTGAGAATGAAAGAAAAGGGCTAGCAGACACATTCTTGGGAAGGAGGGATGCATTTAATAAGACTAAGCAGCATTTCCACAACTGCGGTGGAAAATCTTGGCAGTGCAGAACAGGGGATACTGCCTCTCTATACCAATGATGTGAAGCATTTCCTATTCCCTCGTTCTTCATGTGCTACTGTCTGCTAAAGTCACCTCTCAGAATAAGGAAAAAAATAATTCTAAGAGCAAGATATACATCAGACTTTCACTTTATTCTGTTCATAGCTTTTTCCCATTATTACTCTGTACTATCACTTTCAGAATTATTCCTAATCTCAGCAAATCAGGATTGATGCCAAATCATTTCACTGCATTTCCTTTTTATTGCTTGTCCTGCTTTATGTAGGAGTGCTTGCATATATAAAGTCTTCTTTTTTTCCAATGTTTTTCCTTATCTTTCTTTTTTTTTTCCAATATTAATATTCAGAGGAACATTTGGATGAAGATGCCAGGAAAAAATATTTCTTAGTGCTTGAGCTAGTCCTTATACAGATGCATTAGTTAGTTAGAATTCTGACTTACTCATCCTTTAAATCTACATAATACTAAATATAACCTATTTAAATAACTTACACTTGTCTTCCTTACTCTGTATAATGTCCTGCACAATGAGGCTTTGGTTTTGACTTGGAATGCTGGCTGTTGTAGTAAAAACTGCATAAACAATAATTACGAATGATATTCATAAAATTATTGAATAAATTTGAAAACAGAAAGAAGTGTCCTATATCCTTCTATTTTTATCTAACTTGAAATAAAAACCTGCCGCATACTGTTTCTTGAAGATAATAATGTTCTTGACAAAGCTCTCAAGTAGAAACTCTTAACAAGAAAGTCCTAGGTAAAATAACTCTGTCTCAAATTAGGTTACAGTTAAAAAAAAATCATAAATCACTTGTTTGTTTTTCTAAACACAGACAGTGTTTTCATCAGGACAGATACTTAAAGAATAGTATTTCCAAGGCACCACAGGCTTCCCTAATGTATTTATGTTATTTCAGTGAAAAATCATTAATCTTTATGATGAAAAAATGTGAGTTATAAAGAGCTGTGATTATATCTTCCTCTACCAAAGTGTCAATGGATTTTTATTTTGATGTGTCTGACTCATTATGTGCATAATCCACAGCTTTCTGCCTCGTAAGAAATAGAATATTGCAGGAATACTGTTCTAAATTCATTCAGATAATGCAAATGCTCATTTCTTGAATTTCTCAAATAAGAATAAAAAAACAGCTGAAGATTAAACAATAGTTCAAAACATTTTGGGTCAAGATTCTCATTACAGGCAGATTTTTGTCCCCATTACTCATATTGATTAATACTTTACCCTTTATGTGGCCCACTAAAATATTAAGAGCTCTACTCCTTCAGAACTTTTGGCATAACAACATAAATATTTCATTATAATTAAATGAAAATCAGCAAATTATGCAACCAAAGAAATGGTTCATGCAACACAGTTTGTTTTCAATGACAGAAATGCGGACAATGAATATCAATTAAAATATTACTCAACATCAGCAAATACACTTTTGGATAAATATGTATAATAGGTAAATATACTATTGTTTTCCTAACAGAGTATGTCCAACAATTATTGCTCATTATTTGAACAGGGAGATTGCAGCATACAAAGCCATCAAAGTAGAGAGTATTCCCTAAGCCCTGATACCACATATCTATTCCCCAGCATCCTGCTGTCACTCTTAAGCTCCGCTTCTGCTGATATACTGTAGGAAGGAAAGCAAAAAGGTTGAGCTTACTGCAAAAAAAAATATTACATTTCTGTTGAAAAGTGTTGTGGCAAACAAATGGACCTGAACTTGTGATTTAACAAAATAGAGCAAAACAGAAGACATCTTTGGAAAAGAGAATCAAGATTTTTTAAATTTTTTTTTACATTTTTTTTCAGTCAGTTTTATTAATTACACCTTCTCAGTAAGTTAAACCAGCAGACTAGTAAAATTGCTGCAAGGCAGAATAGGTAAGCAGAAGCATGAGTCTCAGCTTAGGAAGATTAATGTCCTGTGTTCCTCCAAAGACACCACTTCAGCTTTAACAGCAATTCTTCCTACAATTTTTTAGTTTCCATCTATCTCTGTTTTGTATCTCTGAACCCTCTGTGATTGCAGTTGCTTCAGGGTAAGACTGGATCTTTGTCAAAATCAGCTAAATGACAGACAAGCCAGAGAGGAAAATTAAAACAAAAATGTTCTGATAAGTGGTTCTGACCTCAGTAAGCTGGGTTATGCTCATTTTGTCAGGGAAGCCCTCAATACCACTTTCCGGTGTAAGAGCTTAGTGATATATTGCACAGTGTGATCAAATGCTTCTTCCCTGATTCTCAAGCCACTTTCTCCTACAGCCTAGGGACTGGCAGTGGTTGTACCACAAATGCTGCACTTATAAGCAGACCTCCCTTCTTTTCTGGATCTTCCCGTCATTGTCTCCTCTTCTGTATCGCCACTAGTACTGACAATGATGAAGCAAACTGGAATTTGATCCAAAATGTTAAGTAGCAGCTCATTCCACTCTCACTACTTTCAACAATTTCTACCCTTTAAGAAAGGGCAAAGCACGTCTGGTTCCAGCTCTAGCTCCTGCAAGGAGATGATGGGGCATCTGCAGAGCATGTCAGTGCAGATCGGAACCGTGCTTGCGGAGCAGATCACTCGATCGCTTCTGCTTGCTGTGCCGGGGTTCAGGACACAGAGCCGTCTCGCAACATCTGACCCGGATTGCTTTCCTTTGAAACTAAGGTGAAAAAGGCACTCAACAGCTCCCTGAATCGAGTTCTTGATGAGCATTTTGTTCATGGGATCAGAGTAGAACTTGCCCTGAGTAAAAAACACACCGGGCTGGATGGCATGACCTCCGCAATGGCTGTTCTGCCTTGCAGATTAGCCCCACTACTTGTTAAAACAGATATAGGCAGTGAATCCATTTTAACACCACTTACCCTACAGGCTTCTTTCATGTGTTAGCCTGGCAGGTGTATTCTCCCACACGTATACGCATCAGCCCAAGGACAGCCTTTTTGCTTCCTTCACACATAACGTTTCCCTTCCTGGATTTCACTTATCCATTTCTGCAGTGGCCGTTATCAGTATTGGCAATCCTAAGGAAGAAAAGAATATCACTCTTTCTGCCTTTACCTCCTCGATCAAAATTTGATTGGAAGCATAGATCTTCTCTAGTGGCCCAGAGATTGGCACACTCACCAGAGTACCTAATGATTTCTGTAAACTCTAATACAGTATGTGATAGAGTATGTTATATACTATAATGAATTCTAGTCTCTGAACTATGACATTAAAAGTCACACTTTTTACTGAAGTAATTTCAACAGGGACAGAAACCTTATATTAAAAAAAAAAAAGAGTGAGAGTGACAAATGAGTAGGGCACTTTAGGGATGCAGGGAATTAGGCGCCATTCCTTAGGCCACTGAATGTTTGATTATTTTACCCAACAACTCATTCCTGAATTACTTGCTTATCTGTGAACTACCTATGCTTCATAGGTGACAGCCTAACCACTGGGCCACAGTCATGCGAACTCTTTCTCTCGCTGCCATGTTTAACTATTCAATGATGGGACGTGTACTATTTCGAACTACAGATATGAAAACCTCAGATCCCATAGTCTGGGCTGACCACAGGAGATGCATCCTTGGGTCTTCTCGCATCTAGAACCTACATGTTCACATGTAACGGAGTGGTCTGTTTTGGTAAACAAAAAGCCCAGACTCCTTCCTACCATGGTCTGAAATGACTTACTTGCTTTTTGAAAGGCCAATTGTAGGGGTCTAAAATCAGGAGACGGTTACAGGTTGTGAACTTGGGACAGCATAAGGATTTTGTTTCTGTCACCTGTTTTTTTTCCCTACTGGCCACATTAAGCATCTCCCTGCGCAGTGTCTTTGCTTCTGTCATTTCCTTAAATATCCTGCACTGTTCTGACTCTTACTTCAAGAAGCTGCATTCAGAGCCTTTTCTATAAACAACTCCCAAAGCACCATTTTCACTGTAAATGCCACGTCACTGAGATATCAAGATGATTTTTACCTTTCAGGAAATTCAATGAACATTTTTCATTTCTTAATGCCTTTCAGATACTACTAAGCCTAATTGAATTCAAAGTCCCAAAGAACAAGTGCTCCATAACCCCCTTACTGCTTCCTTATCCCATCAGCACCAACTTGGATTATCTCTCAACTACCCACAGACAAATGGAAATTATTTCTCTGATAGCTCAGACAACTATTTAAAATGAAGCGATAAAATATGATAGACTCCTCAGCATTGTTGATTCATTCATACTTCAGGTGCATTTCCAAAGCACTAGAACAGCACGTTAATCAGAAGCAGGGTTCTCTAAAATATTTTATTTCTGTTATAAAATAGACCACCTACTTAAGAAAAGTTATTAGTGTTTAAATGTGATTTTAAACATCTAATTCTTCATAAGATTTATGCTCTTCAATATTAACACTTTCTTTCAGCACTCAAGGGGAGTAGGAATGAGTTGTTACCCTTCCCAAGCTTCACTTTCTCCTAAATCTTTTAAATAATTAATGTTCAGTAGTGGCCATCCATAGCATTAAAAAAAATCAGGATCCAGGTCCCTCAGATCACTTATATATAGCTTTTTTTTTCCTCTCATTATTTGTCTTTCCATTTTTAAGCCCTTGAGTCATTTATGCTTGATGACACAGCTCTCAAGCTTTCATCTTGTGCCTTATTAGTTTTTAAATGAAACTAAGACTTTCACCTACTTCATAATCATAGTAATTATGGCAGTGTTAAACAAACAAAATATTGCAAGACATAATGAATTCAAAAAACGTGGTAACAGTGAGTTTCTCTGTGATTTTTCTCATGGCCTATGGGTTTTTCCCATTGTATTGAAAACATTTTGGGCCTGTTTCTGCTTTTATTGGAGTTTTAAGCATTACCTACAACATCAGCATGGTCAGGATGGATCACGCTAGCTAATTTGTAGAGGAAAGAGGAGAAGCCATCCACATCTCCTCACACTGACACAAGACCAAAGCACTCGTCAAGTGTCCGCCCTTTCCCCTGAGCTGTATTCCCATGGGAAGGGGATACATAGAGGGAAGAACAAGTGGTAAGAGAAGAAGGGCAAGGATAGGACCTTGCTTTTTCCCCTCTTCCTTAGTGAACATCCTTGCAATTGCCTGTACCCAGGATGAGGCAGGGGCCGAGGGCAGGTTTCTGCTGCCAGCAGAGCGTGGTGAAGAGGTCCCTGCACAAAGGCTGCGGAGGAGCCGGCTCGGTCCGCAAAGGCAACAGAGCCCGGACAGCACGCTCCTGCCTCCAGGCCGACCGGTCCTAAGCGAAGGGATACTGACCTGAATGGAGGTTAACGGCAGCGCAGCCCAAAATGTTTCCTATACAAAGCGAGGGCCCCACAACAGACGGGCGACGCAACCCAACTGCGCAGCTCTCGCAGCACGCGTGCTTGGTGCTCGCTCCATCTCCCCACGTTGTGCTGTGCGCTAAATGTCCAGCCCCGCGTGCACCGGGGCCATGTGGAGGCTCCCTGGCCACACAGGGGCTCGGGTACCACAGGGGTGACGTCCGCGCACGAGGTCCTGCTCTGCGCCCACGGGATCCCACACGGTGGTGCCGATGGGGACCTGGACCCAGCTCCCAGCCCTGGCCAACACAGAGTGCGCCCGGCGCTCACCACCCCACGGGGATGCGGGAGGGCAAGTGGGGCGCTCCCCGCGCTGGGGCAGCGCGGCCCGGCCGTGGGCGACCACCCCGCTGCGGGGGGGCTCCCGGCCTGGAGGCGACGAAGGTGTCGGCGCCCGCGGGGAGGCACCGGGCGCCCCTGCGGGGGAGCCGCCGTTCGCTGCCCGCCCGCCCCTGCGACTCCCCCGGCCGCCGGGAAGGAGGGATGGAGGGAAGGAGGGATGGATGGAGGGAGGGAGGGCGCCCTCCCTCGCCTCTCGCTCCCTCCCTCCTTCCCTCGCTCGCTCGCCCGCTCGCTCTCTCCCTCCCCGCGCTGCGTGCGCGGTTGGCGGGGGAAGGCGGCGCGCACGGCGGCGCCGGCTCCGGCCAGGGGCGCCCTCCC
>VWPW01003264.1:886559-1057618 GCA_013389825.1 Crypturellus undulatus | reverse complement strand
TTCTTCTTTTTTTTTTCCTTTTCTCTTCCTTTCTCGCTGTTGCTGCGAGCGGCTGCGGGAGCCCGGGTCGGTCTCAGTGGCGCTGCCTCCGCGGGCGGAGGAGACACGGGCTGCCAGGGGGGGGATCAGCTCTGACAGAAAAGCTTTACTCGTGAGCGTGGAGCCGGCGCGATTATCGATGTAGTGTAGGGGGAACTGGGGTTGTGCTGCTCAGGGTGCTTATTTGGGGGCTGTCAGATGCGCCAAGAGGAGGAGAGCTTGTGTCCAGAGCGTTCCTGCAGCGAGCTCCGCGAGGCAGCGGAGTTTTGATACTTGGGGTTACGAGCAAGGGCTGTGATTTCCTGAGTCTGAGGTGGGTTTTTGGTCTTTTGACCAAATTACTCACTCCCCGCTTAATCTCGGGTCCCTTCTTCCTGCAGCCTGAGGTAAAAAGATCAACCTGCTCTACAAATGGCTAGTTACACTTATGATGTTACAAAAAACCTAAATCTGCACGTTTGAAAGCTGCACCCTTCTCTAGTAAAAATGATACACCAGATCTAGCCCTCCTAGTGCACTGCTGCAGTGTTACCAGCTTGGATAGTGTGGCTTTGTAGATGTTCTGCTTATTTTCATTAATCTTGACGCTTCCTTCGCCTACTCTACCCAAAGCTGTGAGGTACAAACTTCTTGTTACACTTCCAATGGTTTAAAAATATTTTTAACAGAGATGCAGTTACTTGTTTGTAACTGAAGTATCACTGACATCTGCCACCTTAGTCATTCAGAAGTTAATGCTTAAGACAGCTTATTCTAGGCTGCCTACAAATTCAGGCAGCTGCAGAGACATCTCTTATATTCCACTCATCAGTCTCTTTTTTTGTATCTGCAGGATTGATTCTCAATAAAAATTAAAGCTGAGGCTTGGAGAGTAATTCAGAAGTCTGACTTCACTATTTCCACAGTCACCTCCCTAGCTTTGGCTATACTCCATGCTTCAGGGAAGCACTGCATTAGAGATTGAAGTAATATTTATATAACATTTTCTATGTGTAAAGTGTCACATAGGCCATAAATATCAGAGGGAAACAGAGAAATCAAGACTGGGAAAGAAAATGAGAAGGCATATGGTGTTTTTTTTTTTTTTTTTTTTAAGTTTTGAGAAAACCTCTAAATAATAACTTTGCCAACCCATGCAGCAGGGATGTAGAAAACAGTAAGGAATTACACTGGTCAGTGCTATGCTGCTAGACTGGGTAATTAGATCTTATATGCAGCAGGGCCTCCTCAAGACAAAAGGCGCCCTCCGTTCTTCCCAAACCAGGAGTAGCAATTACTGCGATTTTCTAGCTTGGCCACAGCTTAGTACCCGCTGCTTCCCATCAGCTAGCAGAGCTCCAAAGAAATGAGGAGGTCATTTTCACACGGCAATGCAAAGTCTGAAAAATAATCGGTAAAACAAATAGGTGTTTCTGAAGGGAATTGCCACAAACCTGTTGTTACAAAAACAGGGTTGATTTGCTTCACACAGAAAATGGGCATAAGTGATTCTGGTTGGTAAAGGACTTACTACAAATAGGCTTTCAGCTGATCTTGTCTCTCCTCTCCTTGAAAGAAGTCTTCCGCTAAACACAACTATATTCAAATGCTGCCAGAGTTGTTTTCTTTCACTTAGTTTAGTAGAATCTTAAGTAAATAAGGATGAGAAGAGCTGTACATTCAGGGAGGCAGTAGATGGGAGGGAGAAAGTCACAATCAGTTCAGAGACCTGAGCCGTATCTGTTGAACATCATACTGGTTGCCAACTAAACCTAAATCTTTGACGTATTTTATTTAATTCCAGGCAGATACTGTTAGCATTGACCATTAACCTCATTAAGTATTGAAAAGTATTACGAGAATTTCTGTCTGTAAACTGTGTTAGTAAGGACATTTATTTCTTAGATTTAAAGCTAGACATTGGTGTAACCTTTCATAAATTAGCTTGTTAAAATTCATCTCTATACTAAAAATAAAATAACCAGCGGGTTAGCATTCTTCAATTTTATGAATATAAATAAAAATATTACAGTAAGTTTTATTATTCTGCCTTGTGGGCAGCTTGTAATGTAGCTTTCAATATTATGATGACAATTCTTTGTAACAAGAATTGCTGTTTGTATCTTACTCTTTTCTAGTCTTAATCAAATTGTAGGCTCATATATAATATCTCTTTAGTTACTAACTATTAATTTATGTAAGTTTTCAGGATTTTTGGGGGGAAATTGTGCTAAAAATCTTTTGGCATATGTACAACCTGTAGCTATTTTCTTGGAATTGAGATATTGAATATTAAAATGCATCTGCAGATTACATGAAAGTTAACTTTTTTCTTTTTTTTTTTTAATTTTTGATGCAAAAATAATAATCTCGACCAANTTTTTTCTTTTTTTTTTTTAATTTTTTGATGCAAAAATAATAATCTGGACCAGGTGGACTGATGCCACTATCAGGACAGCACAGCATCAAACCATCTTACTAAAGAGTTTTAAATGAGCAGCAGTTTCTATTTGATCTCATAACATCTTGAAAGTATTGAGTAACGTTATTCAAAGAGTGTGTTACTCTGCTATACTGTTTACATAATGCTGAAAATACATAATTATGAAATAATATTCTTCCACATTTCTACTTAGAGTAATATATCTGGTAGGAACAGTGGATTAATGAGCTGAATGTAACTACATTTTTCAAGGAAGGGCTTGCATGTAGTTATTTTTTCTTATATACATGCATATATGTCTATAGTGTTTTCTTACCATCCTATCATTGTGCATACCTTCACATTATTATATGCCCATTTTTATACATTTTGCAGTTGGATATTTTTGAGCATACTTCCAATAATTGGTTTTAAAAATGCTGTAAATGCATATGAAATATACACTAATATACATCTACAGACAAAATGCTGACTAATATTATCAGACATAATACTGAAAAAATAGCATATATTCTTTTAGAAAAAGAATGTAGAAGATTGCTATTGTCAGATAGAATTTATCACTTCACATGAATTTTGTTGACTGTGTTCTGTATCTTCTGTGTTTCAGAGGTATGTTGTACTTAGATGAGGTAAATTGAAAAAGAAATAGTTCTCATGCTTTTTACTAGTCTGTCAGCCTCTTTCTGATCTGGTAGTATCCACGGTTTGTGAATTTTTCTACTGTGATTTCTGTTGAACATTTGGTCTGTGAATCAAATACATTAGTTCCAGGCATATAATTTCCAAAGACCAAAATAGCTCTCTATCCTTCAGAAGTTAAATAATCAATATATTGATTCCCCAAACAACCCTCTTTTTGAAGTCATTATTATAGCTGGAAGACTAAGGTGCTGTGCTTTCATTTTCTCATCATTTTAGGATGTGGTTTTTAGTTTATGGGAGGTAAAACTAAAAAGTGGATAGAGAAAACAAGGGGATCAGGAAAAAAATGAACCTTTCTCCTTGGGGATCATGTTTTGCAGAGAATAAGAGGATCTTCTGTAAGACAGAAATCTGGTGCTACTGCTCCCTATACTGCTCTCTGTAAACTGGTTGTGTACAGAGGGGACTTGAGCTCTGATGATCCAAGGTTTTTCAAAGACTCAAATTTCAATAAAATTAAACCAGCAAAACCCAGGAGGCATCCTTGGCTATACAGTCATCCTGCTGTTTTGGGGAATACTGTACTCAGAAAATTAGTTTGACATAAAGTCAGACCATAAAACTTACGAGTTGTTGTTTCTGAAAAAGATCTAATCTGTTCTATGCATGCTAACACTGTTACTTTTTATTTTTACATGTGCTTCATTATAAAACTGGAAGTAGGCATATGGGCTTCATTGGGTACTTGCTGATTTTCAAAACAATTCTGGCATCTTTTTGACAAACTCTGTGTAGTTGCTGCTGTAAGATCAAGTAAAGTTGATGCTGGGGACAAATATTGTCTGCACTGCTTAGATAGTGGTGCATAAATAGTTGTTTTTTGGTGAATAACCCATATTTCTGTTCGTGACATTCATCTTGTCTAACGTTAAGTGTCTAAAAAATGGCGTGCGGCTCTGTGCATCTGAACTTGAGATGCATATAATCACATGTCTAAATGTCATCTGGATACCTAAACTCTGCAGTTGTAGCCAATGGAGCCAGTCAGAACAGGTTTTGATTGCTTAGATAAAGGGACCTAGTGCCTTTTTTTGGTTCTCTTGTTATCATAATTGCCCCACAATTTCCAGTCATAATCGCTGTGTATCTCTCACATATCCTGTGCCTTATCTGTTCATGCTTTGTGCAGGTATGTTAGATATGACTCTTAAGTGCTAAATTTTAAATAACTGAATCGTATCCTAGTCAATATGACTGATGGAGTTTGAGAACTATTTACCTTACGATGAAGGAGACACCTACATAGTGCTTCTGAGATATTGTAGAGGTCCCAAGGTATCACAAATGGACTCTCGCTGCCTCTTGAGAAGTGTGTGGATCTGCCATAGGACTGGAGCCATAGGACTTGCCAGCCCCAGACAGATGTCTTCTTAGATCCAGTGCATCTAAAATTGCACCTGATGCTCATGTTTAGATAAGGGTGAATTGCCCCCTTGATGTCTAGTCTAAACTCTTCATCAAGCTTCCGTCTAGAATGATTAGGAGAGAGGCATTGAATCATCACAGGTCTTGGTCTTGGACAACTGCTTTTCAAGATGGAAAGATTCATCTTTTAGGGATATTCGTCTTTCCTGAATGGCTATGGAGAAAGCCTAGACAACTGCATTAGTCTTCAGTTGGTTGCAGTTAGGAAAGGAGTAACTTGACCTGTATTTCCTGTCATAAACATCTACTTTCTCAATATTTTACAAACAAAATCTCATGCAAAAAAAGGCATATTTTGCTTTATAGATTCAGATGGAGAAATCAGTTGAGTTAGAAGAGTGATTACTTAATCATTTTTATTGCAGATAAAGAAGTTTTCTAACTAAAAGAAAAACTGTGGTGCTTGTAAGTTGATCACAAATTATGAGAGTATAAAATATCTATTTTGATATATTTAAACCCTTTTATTTTTATATACTTTATAGTTTTATCTAGGTAGAGAGGAAAACTACTACACCATACTAAACAGATACTGTATAAAAATCATATATATTATCTTTACATATATTGGTGATAGATCATCTGTGTAGTATGATCCAGTAGTCCCTAATTTGCTATGGACTATCTCTTTTTCAAGTGTGATAGCTCCAACTCTTAAAACATATGTTCAGGCCATTGTCATCTAACTATCACAATCAGAAAATGAAATATATTGCAGTCTTTACAAATGGAATTAAGTCTTTATTCTTGAGTAACTCATCAGCTGTGGAACTTGTGCTTCTGGGACTCCACTGCAGCTATGAATAACTTGTCAGTGTGAGCCCAACTCATGAGCATGAAGTAACAGCCCAAGCATGTAGAGATAAAGTCAGAAAGACCAAGGTTTAAGGATTTTTCATGTGAGACCTGACAAGTGTCTACAGCAAGGTCTACAGCACACATGCACCACTTACTTCAGATTAATTTTTCTTTTTTTTTTTTTGTAAGATACAGATCAACTGTTTAAGAATCTGTTGGGCAAGTAGGGAAACATCTCAGGCCAGCATAGGTCTGCAGAAATTGTCGCTAACATCAGCATGCTGCCACCAAGAAACAGCCAGGCGAGGAAAGTAACTGTGCTCTTGAAGCACAGTTTCTTTTAGCGGGTTACCTGCTCTCTGCTTGCCAGTGACAAGATCATCCTACCTTCTGATGCTCTGTTTTGGCCCTATCCATTTTTCTCCTGCAGTACAGTTAACCTTCTCTGCTCCCTCTGCTCTTCTCATTCTGTATCTCCCCAATTCCATGCAGCTTGGATGCTCTTGATGTTTCCTGCTGTTGGAGGGACACAAGTACTCGTAGTGGAGGGTGTGCTCTAGGTGTCCCAGGGACACAAGTACTTGCAGTGGACGGTGTGCTCTAGGTGTCCCTGCTGGAACAGCGGGGTTGGACTAGATGATCTCTAGAGGTCCCTTCCAACCTTAAGCATTCTGTGATTCTGTGTCACGAAAGAGCTTTGATCTTCAATCTGGGCAAGTAAGTGGATGGTAAATGTCTGCTCATACAGAGGAAAGCAGCTACAGTGGTACTGTGGCCGTGAAAGGTCTTATGCTGAGACAGGGTAACAACTGTTGTTCAAGGTGGCGATGGGCCTCTCAGACAGATCCAGCTGACCTGGATGATGAGCTAGCTGCCATCTTTGCTGATATCAAGCTGGAATGATTACACACATTTCAGGGGACAAAATGAAAAATCAGAATGATCTTTACAGATTAGAAGAGTGGCCCTAAAGGAAGAGGGTAATAGTAGGGGCAAGCACAAAGTGTTTTGTTTTGTAAGGAAGGAGAAAACCAGTACTTGAAAAGAGGGAGAATTGGCCAGGCAGCAGGACACCAAAAATGGCTGAGGAGTTTTTACTGGGCCGGAGTCTAAAAGCAAGTCAAATGCACTTGCAAAAAGGCACATCTTGTTCTCAGGTTTGTGATTCACAAAACACTAGGGCTTCTCTAGCCACTGTTAGCGAGGTCTAGGTAACAAGGCTGTGCCAAGTGTTTTTGCACTAGCTTTTAGGAAGGGTGTAAGAAAAAAAGCTGCAGAAGAGGGAAACAAATATTTCTAATTAAAATAATTAGAAATCAGAGTGTATAAAGCAATGTTGAAGTAAATGGCTGTTTTTAGCAGTGAATAATTGATGGAGAGAGGAGAACATAAATTTTCAAAAATGCAAAGTCCACAGTTAGAGGATGCACAAGTAGGAGAAAATCTGAAGATACTAATCAATTCATTGCAGATTATTTCTAAATTAGATAAATTAATTTTTGCATCTCCTGTGTTGCAAGTTTTCAAGAAGAGACTAGAAAAATACCTCCTGCAATGACTTTAATTTCATGTCTGCAAGGGCTGACTTAGCTGCTACTTCAAAATCTTTTCTCACACTGTATTTCTGTGAATCTGTGCTATAATTCAATTAATATTTCAGACTGTGGCATCCACTGAGTGCACACACAAATGTGTCCAGCTTCAGATGCCCTGGGTGGTCTCCTGATGATTTTCCAATAGATGATGGGTCTCCCGTAGGTCCTTTGTAATATTGGTGAGCTCTATGTGGATTTGCTAGGCTGTTAAGCACTAACATGTATGCAGCCGAGTTGATTTCTTGGTGCCTTTGTATTGATTTTCACAGGCAGTAAATGCAAGTCCTTTACAATACAGCAGTCATTAAAAAAAGTAAAGTGAATGATTAGGGCTTCTGTGCATTTAGCCATAAGTAAATTTTTGCTTTTGTTGACAGCCTTTCAGAATGCTAAACTGATGAAGTGTACTGGCTTGCGTTTTACAGGTGTTAAAAAATCACAGAAATTTTATGGATTTATATCCATCTTATGAGTAGCATTTTTACCTATTCCTCTGAAGACAGAAGAAGAGAGAGAAAGGAAAAAGTGCTCTTTATTTGATGAAGATTTTTATTGATATAGTAATGCTTATTCAGATAACTTGGTACTCATACAGAAAGCAACAATTTAATAAAGGCACCGCAGACAAGTTCATATTTGTTAGAAAAGAGCATACAAACATAAGAATATTCATGACACATCAGGCTAAAGATCCATCCAGCCCATTATTCTGACTGAGACTGACTGGTAGTGGATACTTAGGGTAGAAAAGAATAAATGTGTATTAATACTTCTCTAGCATCCTCTTGTGATTTTCTGTGATTTGTGACATGAAAATTCCTAAGTAACAAAACACTTTAGTTACAAAATACTTTCCTCCTCACAATATTATTTTAATCAGATTTTGATTATATAAAAAAAGACAACTTGGGTAGTATCAAATGCAACCCATACTGAATAAAACTTTCAGAGGAAGAGATCAAGTTAATATTTAGTTGCCATTAGGGGTATTAGTTTATCCAGGACAAACTTTATTTTTCCTCCCCTATGACAGAGAGTCATAAAAAATAGCTGGAAGAAGAATCATTTCAAAAGGAGAGTTCATTTAATATTTGTAATTGAATTTCACACTTCTTATAACTACATGGATTGCAAGGGAAAAAAAATCCCTGAGTCTAGGCATGTCTAATTCTTTATTCACTATTACGGGTTTGAACCAATAATTTTGGCAAAATGATTTGTTCTCTCGGTGGTTAGGAACTGGTTGCAGGTTGCTGTGATAATGTAATCTGCAGTATGAATGTAATATTGCATACAGCAGAGAGGGAAGGTAAAACAGCTGTGCTGGGAGGTCTGCACTTACACTGGGTAATTGGCAGTTCCATAGCAGTTAATGACTTTTTTCTTTATACTAATGTGAACGTTGAATTTTCATTAGTTGATGGGTATGTCTGTGTGGCACTCTACAGCACTATGCAGAGAAGCCAGAGGCACCTCTGTGCAGTTAGCGTCGTTGCACGAAGCTGTGATGTTATGTCAATACAGAGCTCTATCCGGGATAGTTAAAACAGTGGGAGTTGGGCACTTGAGTACCATTTGTTTCACAAATCTTTAAACTGGTTGTCTGACATATGACCAGCATCCATCAAGGCTCCCTCTAAGAGAGAGATAAACACTTCCGTAAGGCGATGCTCTGTGGTCTGAGACAAGTGTTTAAGACGGGCAGGTTCAATTAGGCACAGAAGTGCCTGTCTAAAATAGCCTAACAGGGAAATGGGGAGGGCAACAGGAACTTGCTGTCTTAGGGTACTCAGCTTTCAAATAGTTAATGCTGAGGTGAACCCACCTATTCTTAGCTGCACCTTACCTGCCTTTCTGAAGCTACGTAGAAGAGTGTACTGAAACGATACACAGATGATCTTTAGCAGCACTTAGTGACACTACCCAGCAGGTTAAGACTTACATAAAATTCTGTATCTGCTTTGAACTATGGAGGCACTTAGGTAGACTACAGAGGTACTTCAGGTAGATTGTGTAATTCCTCTATATTGGACATGAGGATAACTGAAAAACCTAAATTCATATGACTACAAACATATTGAGGAAAAGATTGAAATTCCTCTGTCTTTTAATTGAAATGTCAGATGACTCCACTGTTATACTGAGATGCTTTGTTTACCCTCCAGTTAGTAGAAGGGCCTTTTTTGCTAGTCAAATGTTTATTTTCTTCACTCACAACCATTTCATGATTTCATCAAGGATGTTTTAACATCTCCCTTTCAAATGTGTAATTGCCCATCAGAGAAGCGCTTAGCATGTGATCTCTTTGCTCAAGTGTAAATCAAATGTTATGGGTGCAGTGCAATTCCTGTGCTCTGTGAGCTCCACTGGGGATGATCCACCACTGGGTTTACAGCAGCAGCTTGCAGCTGTGCAAGGAGGCCGAGTCCCTCTCACAGCTTTCAGTGGGGAGGTTGTCTGGGAGTAAGAGATTGAATCTGCCAGACTCAGAATGCAGAAATGTAAACTCGCGGAGGTGAACAAAAGCTATTTTGTAAGCAGATCACTGCTCTTCTTGGCGGGATTGCTGAGGGAGTTGGACAAGCAGTAGTCTCTGATGCTGCTTTAACTGCTAAATTGCATTGAAATTTGAATGTTGAAAATAATAGTACAAAAATCCATTTAATTAAAGTCTACCAGCTCAAGATGAGAGTACCAAATAAAGAAGTAGCTTCTGTAATTAATTCAAGATTGAAAATATGAACTTCTGGCTTTTTCTGCACCATAATGCAGTGATACGTCTGTGTTTCTCTGCACCAGCACTGGTGAACCTTAGCTTCTGACCTCCTGGGCTATTAATATAATGACACATAGTCTTTCCCAGCGTTTTCTAATCCCGTTAAGTATGCTTTGTATTTGGACAACAAAAATAACTCTCATACAGGTCAAAATTTTGCATAGCAAAATGCTACTCCTCCTTTTCAAAAGAACCCTGCAAGGTATGGATTTGGTGAATCTCTCTTGCTCTTGGGGAGATGTGACTCCAGAGCATGATACATCCTTCCTGTCTCTCAATATTCATATTAGAAGACACCTTATTATAGAGGGCTTGCACATGGCTTAGACCAAATGCCACATGGTTAGGCTGCTGCAAGTAAGTGAGGTGAATGCCACCTGCACATCCTCTTGTCTCTGGCCTGGTGCCTAAGTTCTCTGCTTCTTCCTGAGAATATATTTCCTGAAGGAAAAGCACGGACAGATACTCCCTGCAGATTGGGAAACTGCTTCATGAACTCTTTCCTCAGGGACAAGCTCTGTCTCTTGCTGTTGCCTGGCTTCATACCCTAGCTGGCAATGCAGAAGAGAGAAGAAGGAGCTTGAGGTTTGATCCTAGCTATGTTAGGCAGTCAATGCGCGTTTTAATCCAGGTGAAGATTTCTCAGTTCAAGTAGATGCAATCTTTTTATAGTGGATTTACTGAGTACGGACCTCCTTTCATCAACAGCCTAAAGAAAGTGCCTGAATCCCCCAAGTTATCTACAGTAGCCACCTAGAACTGAAGTGCAAGGGAATTGCCTAGTTGAGATATGAGATAGATGAGATGTTCACTATTTGTGATAGAGAAAGCAATTCGACCTTGAGCCTCATGGGGTTTTACCTATGAAATGAGAGGAGAGATGGTGTTAGCAGTGCTTGTGTTGGTGTGATGAAGGAGAGGTGATTAAGGGAAATCAATTTTAAGGAGGAAATACTTCATTTCCTTTTAATCAAAGAAAATGGTGTCTCCTTTGGCATTTTTATCATTTTTTTTCCAGTAAAATTGGTTGAGTTAGTTGGGCATAGATTGACTATTTAAAAGATGTTGATTATCTATCTGCAATTCTTTTTATAAACTCTCCCCCTTAAATAGAAAAAAAAAAAGAGAGAAAAAGTAGAGGATGGACAGTGAATTAGAAAATGCATTAAAGATAGTTGATCAGCTTATCTTTTCAGAAGACCCACTTTAGTCATATGCTCATATATTATTAACCTGACTGTAAAGCACTGCATCAAGGTTGAAATTGTACGTACGTATTTCCTGGCATACCCATTTATGTGGGTGAGGAGTTGCCTTTTGAATGGCATGCTGATGCTTAAATTTGGAAAGGGAAACCAGAAATTTGCATAAAGTAATCTTGTTATCTATTAGCAAAGTTTCTTTACATTAAATATATATATATACACATACATATATATATATATGGGCTCTGGTGAGAAGATATCTTTTGTTGAGCCTTCCTAAAGAAGTAATGTAGCATAGACACTTAGGATGTTACACCTTTCCTTCATTAGTCACATCTAAAGGGATCTCATTTATAATCCTGCCTTTTTTTCCTCTAATTTACACACAGAGATAAATGTATAATGCCATTTAGTAACCTGCTGGCACAGAGGTTCCTATATGTGCAAAATAATTTGGCTGAAAAAAAGAATTATTCCACTTAGATAAATATAATTTGGTTGTTGATGCCAACTGAACAGCTGTCTTTAAGACAAAAGTCATAATCATTTATTATTACCTTCCTCTAAAAGATTTTTGTTCTTCCTATAGTTAAAGAGAGTGACTAAATCTCAAGTAACTTCTACAGAAGGAATCTTTTTCAGTTTTGCCTTCTCGTCCCTCTTGGCTCTTGATTATCCACATCTATTGTTCTTTAAAGCCAGAGGTTGCATTTTTCTGATCACTGCTTGTCTAGTCCTTTCCCTAAGGTGTGCTGTCTAAAAAAGAAAAGAAATACTCTGTTCTGGGAAAAAAATGATGAAATGATGTGGTGCCTTATGGTAAATATATCATTAATGGCAGATCACTTCCGAGGAATTCAATTAAAATATAGCAGTAATGCAGTAACAATGCTGAAGATTTAGAAGATGGATGTAGTTGATTGCTTCTAGGGGACACAAAGTAAAATACTGTCTTTTGTAGATGAATGATAAGTCTTTAGATATATAGAAATAATGGGTGTAAAGAATTGACCAGATGTGGTGTAGATGAAGGCAATCAGAGAATGAAAGTGTCACCATTACTTTTCAATCCGTCATTGAGTGGTGGTCATCTGTCACTGCTACCACATTTTTCCTTAGCTTCTACTGAAACCAGCAGGATGCTTCCCTCTTCTCCTCCTTATTGATCCTTGCTGACTCTTCATGTTTGTTACTTTCTGCTTACTTTTTGTCAGAGGGGTGAGGTTTAATTTTTTTTTTAATCACTTCTTGCCACACAACTAGACCATTTCTGTTTAGGTTTTTCCATGGTGTTCAAGATGCCCTTCCCGGTGGTTGGCTTCCATGCCTCATTGTTCAGCCTTTAGTTTCAAATCATGTTGTGTGTCTGGTTTTCTACCAGTGTGCCATGGCTGTCAGGACAGATTTACCTATTTATTTGAAAACAGTGCTTATTTTTAATGATACTGTTATAGTTTGGCATATTCATTTATTTATTTTGACTTGGAAAAACAGACACTTGCATGATTGCATAAATAAGTAGTAAAAGGGACAAATATCTGCAAAAGACTTTTGTGACCACAGATGTGTGAAAAAAATGATTGAATTTATTTCATTTATTGTGCCTTTGCTTCTGCTGTATTTTGCCATTCTATGAACTGTGAATATTTCTAATACAGAGGTGGAAAACATGGAAAAGAGAGAAAGGAGGGTTTGTTCAATTTTTAGATTAGTGTAAGAGTTGAGTGGAAGTTATGTTTATAGGTTTTCACAGAAACCATTGGTAGGTAGTTACCTATAAAGAGGTATAGTTGCAACCTGATTAAGAGCATCTATTTAAATATTCCTCCAAAACACTTGCTTTACTGATTGACTGAAACAACTCCGAAGGAGAATATTTTTGCATATTATGTCGTATCAGCCTTTGGAAGAAAACATTTTCCATTCCTTTCCAGGGATAATACAGCATCAAATTTGACTGTTACATACAGGAATACATACAGTGCAGTTCCAGTGATGTCAAAGAAAACAGATTTTGGCCCATAGTCTGGCAGCTGTCACATAAACTAACAGAAGCAAAGCCGTCCAGCACTAATCCTAATGCCAGGACTGCAAATTTACCCTGTTGTGTCTGCATGCAGTGGCACAAAAGCTACAGACACACAGTCCTTCACGACTAGAATTTTAAAGTAGTTTGGTATCATAAACTGAATTTGCAAAAAAAAAAAAAAAAAATGTGTCCAAGCATTCTATCTTAAGATATCTTAAGATATTCTCTCTATTTTAAGCATATCCCTGGAAAAACTGGGGCTGCAACACTGTGGGTTTGCACAGAGCATGTTTAAGGCAGAAGAACTGTTTGTAATTAGAAGGCTAAATTTTGAAAACACTTTGCATCTTTATTTCTTAGAAAAAAAAATAATAGATTGTTTTCAAGTGTTGCCTATGTTGTTTCACAACCTCTGTGAGTTTTTGGTACAAGTCTGCCTTGTTTTTTCTAAAAGCAGCAAAACACTTAGTAGAGCTGCAGCTGCTATTCAGTTCATTTTTATATAGATAAAACTTTTTCATGTACTCCTTAACTTTACAAGACTTGGAATTCTGAAATGCTAATGTGCTTCTAAGATGTGGCCTTTTGTATTAATCAGTCTCTAGCTTATCTTTGTTGTTTATTAAGTGTCCCTTTTAGTGGCCAGCAACTGTAATTTCAGTCGTGAATCATGCTGATATATTGTCTAGCACAGCTACATATTTTTTTAATGTGTGAAAAAAGGCTCCTTTAATCAATAAGTAGCTGGATTATTTTGTGTAGTCAGTGCAACAGACTAAATAAAAAAAACTGAGGATTTACTTTGGGAAGAAGGGAATAAAAATACCCTTAGAAATACCTCCCTGGTGCTTGTGCCACCTTTCTATCCAGGTAAAATGTGGAGAGAAGCTTGTCAAGAAAAGCAGAGGATGGATTTTTTGTGCACTGTGGTCCCTCTGGCATTCAGAGGAGTCGGCAGGGTCATGTTTGAATAGTTCTCACTCTGCTGCAGTTCGTCGTGGAGCCATCTCAGCTCAGCCTGGGAGTGGAGGAACAGCAGGTTGGTTTAAAGCAACTTTTCTCGTTCTTCCCTTCAGCTGTTTTGACTGTAAGCTCTACCTGGTGGCAAGCTGGTCAGTACATTTTCAAAACATTGTTTTATTAATTCTTTTAAAGCAAAATCCCCAGATGAAAAATACAGAGGCTGAATAAATAATGTTGGTTGGCTCGGTGTCTGTTATCTACCAGCAGATCCAACATGATTTTTTTTCTTTGTTTGTGGCAGTAAACAAACTAGGACATTAGACACTGAGAATAGGGGAGAAAAACTGTTTTATTAATTATTCAGTAATCTCCAGAGCCCCGGTGTCATTTTGAGTTAGTGTACATCCCAAAGAAATTATTAAACACTTCACAGTTCAACAGTTATTGCCAGAGCATAAAAAAATATCCCAAGGAGCTGAATTTCCCCCAACTGCCTTCATGTGTATATATCCCCACGATTACTCTCCACTTCCCCTACACCAGAAAGGCACAGGACATATGCGTAACAGGACACGTGTGTAAATAGGCTATATATAGGCTGGTAAATTAAACCATTAGAAAAAAATCCCTGAGTACCGAAGCTCAACGCGCCGCACTGGTGAGTTCTCCAAATACTTCCCGGCAGAGCCTTGGCCTCTGCCAGCCACCAGGCCAACGCTGCCCAGACGCTGCCCAGGAGGTGGCACAGGCCGGGGACGGCTTCTGGGGACGCCGTTAGCTGCAGCAGCCCGTCCTACCGCAGCCCTTTCTGGAGGGTGGCGAAGTTGGACACTCCAGGTTCGAGATGTTCTTGCCAGATGGCCTCGGTGCCAGAGAGTACCTTTAATATTCTAGTCGTGTTTAATTCACTAGTACAGACATAGGCATAGAGTCTCTTTGAGAAATATATATTGTGGCCTATAACCCTAATAAATCTCACTTTTGTTTTGTGCCATATGTTACTGGCTCTACTGCATTGAGGTTTATAGAAAGTTCTCACCAAGTCCTACCGGTCAAACTTGTGAATCAAGGCGAATTCCCATCTGGAATTAAATCAGGAGTTAATAAAACTTCCCGTAGTTTTCTGTGCAAAAGGCTGTGCCTGCAGTGATGTTTGTATTTTAATTTTTCCAGAAGTTTTTTTTTCCTGAAGCAAATGCATGACTCAGGACTCATAGGCCTCAGAAATATATCTGGTGGAGAACTGGCAAATTACCCCTGTGTGCTGTGGTTTCCAGTTGGCTTTGCTGGGCGTCTGGGTTGATTCCATCATCCATATGCTTTTTATCTTTGGCAATGTTAGAACCTTATTTTGGTGTGGATTTTTCTTCCATTTTCCTTGCAATGCTTCAGAGAAATACTTGATATTGAGTGTGCGTGAGAGAGGAAAGAGTTGATGATATAGTTAACAGAGATAAAAATCCTTTTGACACATAATGATCAGGCCAGGTAACTATTTTTAATGCTGTGTAGAATTATTTTGCAGGTTTTATGTTAAAAAAATGTGAGAAACTGTCTATTTTGGAAATATGGAAATGGGGACTTGAGCAGGCTGAGATTTACGACAGCAACCCAAGATTTCCATTAAAAGAATGCAAAGAATTCCAAAAGGAATGCCTTCCCCGCACAAAGCTGATCAGAGCTACTTGTTACAGACTGATCTTTGAACTGCTCAGGTGATCTATAAGATCTAGTGCAAATTTAGTTCAACACAAATATTTCTTCTTCCAAGTGACATCTCTTTGACAGTACCTGGGCACTGGATAGATAGTTTACAAACTCGAGCTCAGCTGTTGAAATAATGCTTTTCAGTGGTAGCTCCCAAAGCTCCATACGAGGAAGTAAATATTATATTATGAGGAGTCAGGGAGAAAAGAGGAAACCCATCTGGGCTTATTCAGCAGACCAGTGACAGATGGTGTTTGCCTGAGATCCAGTCCAATTTTTGGTCACGAAGGCTTTTACAGTGCAGCCCAATAGGTGCAGATCTGCAGGATGAGGCAGGCGGTGCTCAGTGCCTAATGCCCATCTGAAATGATTTTGACTGAAGTTTACTTTGTAGCGGTGGTTATAGTTCGGTTCTGTGGACTGCATAACAATTTAGAGTTGAAGCTTTAGGTGTGCTCCTGGATAGCATCTCTGGTGTTTGCGTCTGTCCAAGAGGAGTAGAGTTCTGTGCTCCAAAACAAGGGGAGATGACTGGGAGATTTACTTAGAAAGCGTATTCCTTATCTAAACTACAATGTAGATAACCCAGTATCAGGCTGATTCCCATTTTTAGGATGAATTCTCGTTTCATTTTGGGACACTGCATCACATCTCCATCTGAGATGTTATAAAGTCATCAGTTAATTAGTGACTAGATCCAGAAATCATTTTAACTCATTGTTTTTTCCTGCTATGCTTAAGAGAAGCAGTAATAGACAGATAGACTGACAGAAGAATTGCTGTATCAGTTCAGACCAAATGTGTCAGCTCATTGTCATATCGCTGATTGTGACCAGTATCAGATGATTAATGAATAGCATAAAAAAAAGATATTTCCCTGGTAAGTAGATACTTCCCTGTCTCAGCCCTTCTGATTTTCATTTCAGGAATATCTGTAGTTCAAGTCGGTTTCTTAATGTTTAAACTAAGGGATATGAACAAATGATTGTGCGTATTTAGCCAGAATGCTCCTTAAAGACGGATTCATGCATACACGGCTGTTAGTCATGTTTGTCCATGCAAATCATGCCTTTTGTAACATCTTGTTAACACATCGTCATAGTCTTTTGTTATGGTCACTAAATTAATTTCCTAAAGCTGTCCAGTGTTAATCACCAACACTGCATGAAATCTACCTGCTTGCACTCATTCAGGTCCAGAAGTTGCTTGCTTTCACCGGCATTTCCTGTGATTGCTGGAAAACTTTAATTTACAAACATTAAAAGCACTGTGAGCCTGCTTGCTGCTCTAAAGGGGAAAACTCTGAACTCTTCTCTAAACTATTTCAGTAAGATCTCAAAACAACTGTGTGTGTGTTTTAAATTGCACTAGTTCTCAAAAATTCTCCTATATTAATATTTGAATTAAATTATTACTAAATCAGGAAGAGAAAACCCAAACATCTTCGAATAGTGAGTCATGGAGTAATTTATGTCCGAGATGATTAATTTTATTCAAGCTCCTTTTAATGACAATATTGAGCTCTATGATATTAGGTATAGGGTTGTATGTCCCCTGAGATGAGAGTTTCTGATGACTTCAGCAAACTTTAAAAAGAGAAACTGTAGTATGTTTTGAAACTTGTTAAAATCTGTATTTTTTTTTAAGATGACATTTCAGAACTAAGTCATCATGAAATCTAGGATGGAAAACTGCTTATAGCTAGGGACTAAATTTTGCCCTCAGATGGGCAATGTACTTCTTAGGCAGTTCATTAAAATATGGGAAAATATGATACTTTTGAAAGAAAGAGGAAATCATTTTGTGCCTTTATTTACTTATTTTTATTTTATTTTAAGGTGGCATGTATCTGTAGCCTTGTCCTTTTGCCCCTGGTGTCTCCCAAAGCCCTCGTCCCCAGTCATCCAAATAAGCAGGAGAGCTCTGTGATTTCTTCTGTCTGGGTGTTTGTGTTTCCCTGCTGCAGGATCCCCGGATCCTGCATGGGGAGCAAGGGCAGCAGAGGCTGAGGCGGGGAAAGGAGGAGCAGTGCTGCTCCGTTCGGTCCTGTTCTCACTGGTGGTCAGGGCATTCTTGAGACGTGCTCTCATTCTGGAGCTCCCAGGTATCTCAGACTAGATCTAGCTGGTGCTTCCCACTGCACTCCCAGACCTCTCCGTGAAACACAGTCTTAACTTCTAGGAATGTGCTTCCTCATATCCTTCACTCTAGTAACTTCTTCATTATCTACCTTAGAACCAGAACAGATTTTTTCTAGGTAGGTCATTTAGTTTAGCTTAAGATAAAGGATTGGGTACAAATGAAAAACTTAGGAAGTTTTATCTCCATGTGAGGAAGAACTTCTTTCCTGTGAGGATGACAGAGCCCCGGAACAGGCTGCCCAGAGAGGCTGTGGAGTCTCCTTCTCTGGAGATCTTCCAAACCCACCTGGATGCCACCCTGTGCCACGTGCCCTGGGTGTCCCTGCTGGAGCAGGGGGTTGGACTAGGTGACCTATAGAGGTGTCTTCCAACCTCAGCCGTTCTGGGATTCTGTAAATTGAAGAGGAAGAGGAGAACAACGAGCAGGCAGGCAAATCCTGACCAGAATTTTTTTGTTCTCTTGCAATGCAATCGCCTACTCAGGATCTTCTCTAGTAGGCTATTTCAAGGCAATGCAAGACTTTATTATAGCAGAAGTTGTTTATCGGATAGTGTAAGATAAGTCACGAGTGCCTAACCATTCTCTACCTCTTCTGAAATATATTTGAAGAATCTTGGAGTTGTCAGGCTCTAGCATAGATTCCTCCTATGATCGGATTTGCAGATAACAGGAACTGTGGACTGGACAGAGTAGAGTTACTATCTTCTGACTAATGAGGTCTCTGATAGAAGGTGTAGTGTTGTGGCTGGTTATATTAGCTAGCAGTGTGTGCACAGATAAAGCCATTAAAAAGCGTGCTAGCACTAAGCTGGTTGAACTGGCGGGGAGCCTAACTAAGTGTGCTTTGCCTACACTAGGATTTTAAAAGTTGTTAACTGATGCATGCTTATAGTGGGCTATTAATTCCTAGGTAAGATCGTGGTTATCAGCGAAATCACAGAATGCCCCAGACTCTCATGGCAGACGTGTTCCTGGAGCCGTACTGTGATAATTTCGTACTCCTCAAGATCCTGCTGTCATGCTTACAGTCCGAGCTCACAAAAGTAGCTGCAGGTGCATGCAGTGATATCAAATTTGTAAAGACCATGTCATTGCATTAGAATGCTTACTGCTGGCGCCACAGCTCTGCTTCAGAGATTGCTCTAAAATAGAGGCTGTGTTTCTGTTTGAGTCATAATTTGTCCATTTATTTTGGAAAAGATTTATTTAAATCAGTTCTGTTACACTCCTACACTACCACAGATAGTATATAGGCCTTATTCTCAGCAACATATGTAATTTCTCTGTGAGTTATAGCGAGGAGGAAAATAAATATCCTAATCAAAACTGAAAGCCTTTCTTGAAGTCGGAGACTTTCTAGTGCTGACTTGCAGTGGGACTGCTTATAACAAGCAAGGAAGAGCCCAATAATGGAATGCCTTCCTGCAAGAACATCATAAACAGCCCCAGAAGGTTAATTTGGTAACTTGGTTGTGTATCTAATCAGTCACTTCTTTTAGAGTGTCATTTTTTTCAGGTTATTTTATTTTTCAGGTGTTGCATATTCTTCCTTTATATCTGAAATGTCAGAGTAGCATCACTTAATCTGTATTATTTATTTATGTGGGGAAAACATATATTAGGATCATTATTTTACAAGTATGTTGATTCTGAAATCAGTTCATAGAAGGATATAATAAAATAGGCAGAAATCCCAAGTGCAGAAATGTTTTATAGCAGCTACTACAGTATATTGATGTAAAAATTATTTGTTTTAATTTGACTGTCGTTTAACCAGTATGTTAGAGCACTAGTATTCTGTGCATGTTAGTGTTAAATGAATCTCAAATTATTCACATAATAGTACTTAGACAAGCTCATAATTATTTGTGACTTGTTGATTACTTAATGGACCATTAGTCACCTTTCTTGCCATTTGATTTTTCTTTAAGATAGCTCACAATTTTAGAAATAAACAAAAACTTTGAACATTTTACCTAAATGGTTTCATCAACTCTTCTAAACACTGCTGTCACTGAATTCTTCAAAATGACATTTTGCTTTTTTGTTCAGGTAGTGTTTCTGCTTGAGCTATTCATAGATATTTTTGTAATGTCTGAACTACTCTGCATAAGGTAGTCATTTGCCTCCAAGGTACAGTCCCATGTTGCACTCAGTCTTCTGCAAATCCAATTAACATTTTAGAAAGGTAAATTCATGGATAATTCTGTGTTCTCATAGTGGAATAAGTAATACAAAGGAAACAACACTAAATTTTTTATTATTTTTCTCAATGCTATTTTGTTCATGTAAAGAGTCTCCTTGCTTCAGGTCTTTAGTACTAATGAACTGCCTCCCAAATGCATTCCCACTGTGAGCATTTTTTTCCAAGTACTCACTTGGATGTCTGGAAGAAAAAAAAAGTATTTTTGATATAGATTTCCTTCTACTGGAGTTGCTGAATATTTTAATAATTCATTAGGTAAGTATAAGCAAATTGTAGAGAAGTGGTACTGAACCACACTTGTCTTTTTGTTTCTTTCACACAATTTCACTGTTACATTTGAAATTTTCAAATGCAATTGTAGACTTCCACCTATTAACATCTTGTGGTTAAAACCCTAAGGTATACTTAGGGTTCATTACTTTTACTGAAGAATCTGAAAAAAGTAATAGCAATTCTAACCATCTCCCTTCTCTCCGTTATTTTAAGCAGCTTTTTATACTTTCAGAATTAATAATAAATATATAATGCTAGGTATCAATGAAGTTTACTTACCAGTTCTTGCACGGTAGTTATATGCAGATATATGTTATATATCATAAAGCAGCACAGCAGCCACCAGAGGAAAAACCCTCTACACATACTGTGACTTACTTCCAGACTCCCAAAGTGATCCAAAAATTCTTTGGAGACTCCATGTAGATTTTCTGCTCTGTTAATTAAAAAAAAAAATCCTTGTGATAAAGAACATAGTAGACTGCCTTGATTACAGTCATAAATTTCTCATCCTTTCTTTGTCATATTTTAGAAATTTGTCTGATTCCTGAGTAGAATACTTCACCTTGCCTTAGATGTTCTTTTTATGTTCTTGATTGGAAATAAAAACACATGCAGCTTCACCACTTGGGAATGGATAAAGTTATCCTACTATTTTTATTATTTTCTATATCAAGGAGAAATAGAGAACTGTAGAGTCAGGAAAAAAAAATTACTCTTCCTTCCATCCTAAATCTTCTGCTTCCCCCAGAAATTGGATAGTGCTTGAAATATGTACTGTCCCTGGGAGCCACTACATTAAACCAAAGCGAGGATACTTCAGTCTTGCAATTAATGCTTTTGATAAATTGCTGAAGGAGCCAATCACTTCCCGTGGTGTGAGCTGCATGGCTGAGGAGGGAAGGACTTTTCCTGACAGTGGGATCCCTTGAGGACTCACTGGTGGGGGACCGGTGCCACTTATTGCAGGCTATATGTGATAGTATAACCATTTTTGTTTTTTAACACCTTTCCCCTCTTCCTACCAGAACTGCCCACTGTCCCCTCTGCAAAAGAAATTGCCAACTACGAAGCGGGAGGAGGCATAAAAATATAAGAAATGTCGTATGTTCTCTAGGTCAGCGTTATTAGTATTCTGTGCACTACTGAAACATGTTTAGCTTCAGCTCCAAGGCCCAGGATTTATATTCTGGCCACTGATACCTTCTTTTGGTTTATCCATTGAAAAACGTCTAGATGATGACAGCATTCTGGCCAAGTCTAGTCAGTGCCAGTCATACTTTTATGGGAGTCATTTCTGCCTAGTTTATAGTGCTGCTATACCACAGTATAGAAAGGATGGAAAACAGTCGAACACGTTATGCAGAACTGTTTAAACTGGCAGTGATATTTTAAGGCATTGATTCAGCATTGCTGTGAGGCATAGCATGGTCAACAGAGTTAAATGCATTCCTAAAGTTAAATGATTTGCTAAATTGAAGTAGATGATAAAGGAAAATGTGCTCCCTTGGCTTGGGAGCTGGGGGGCAATGCTTTACAAAATCTTTATTCATGAAAAAGTTTACTGTGTGCAGTTTTCAAGATTCTTGGTCAATTTAAGAATACAATTCAGTATATTTCAAGGATTTCAAGAGTGTAGCCTTATTTCTCTTTTACATTGTTTTTAAAGCTCACTAATTCTAGTGCAACATCATTCTTATGTTCAGTATTAACTGTCATTTGGCATTATGTCACATAAAACTGTTTTAAATTTTAAAAACAGAAGTGAATATTCTTCTGTAGGAAGATCAGTAAAGAAAGTTAAATTGCTAGTAATTAATTAGAAATGGTGTATTCTCAATGAATGAGAAATGGACTTATGTTTTCTGCGGCATTAGGTCAAGCACAAGAGTAGTTACTGTGATCAGCTGATACACTATAATTTAACACCCTAATCATGAGGTAATCTATACTTGTAGTATATAAATATTGAAAAGAAAAAGAGCAATTCAGAGTCACTCAGGCAGTTAACGCATACGTATTATACAAATAATCTATATGGCAGTAGTTTAGAACAAATGTGATAGAAATGTTTTTAGTGGGATATATTAGACTGCAGAGCAGATTTACAGTAAAGTGAAATTTTTAAACTGTGTACCAACACGCACATATTTAGGAAGAAGCAATTTCAAATCATTAAGGGGCTAGATTAACTGGTTTATTCGGTGTCTTTTGTCATCTTGAAGATCTATATTGCTACCCAAAAAACCACCATTCTGCAGGTTTTTTGTTTTTCCAGTTTCATAATGTAGTCTGCCTTATGTTTTTTTCTCTGTGCACCTTCATTCAGATCTGCTTTCCTCTTTGACTTGTTTTCCACATGCGGGTTGAAAATGATGCATACTGCATTCTGCAGTGCTCAGAGCCTTCGCCTCCAAGCTTGAGACAGTGGGAAGTTTCACTTGTGTATTAAAATATATAATGAAATCAAACAGACAGCAGCAGATCCTTTAAAAGAAGCATCTGGAGGGATCTGAAGCTCTAAGCTCATCAGCTCATCAGTCTTTAGCTGCTTCCAAATGTCAGAACTGGAGAGCGCAGGTCAAGAGAAGCTTTGGCAAAAATGGTGTGCCTAATATTTTTGTAGATGCTTGTCAATACTAATGTATAGGAAAGCTTTTGTTATAACATTCAGATATTTTAGTTTTTTTTAAAACTTATTTACTGAGTTCTAATAATGCAGTTTTGAATATATGTATCTTAATTGAATAAAATGTATTTTATCAATACTTTTGTGATCCACAGGACTGGGGAATAGTTGAGAATGTAGAAATACTAGAATACTGATATTTGTCCTTGAGAGTTGGACACTTTTTGTCTTCAGCAAATTTATAAATCAGGCTCTTACTCACATTGGTAACATGACCATAGTTGTAACGTAGCATAGGGCTGGGGAAATGAGTAGTCCGAACCCATTGATAAATTACAGAGTTGGTGCTGGAGCTAAGAGTTGCACTCGATGGGAATGATCGATCAGAAGGTTTGTTTTCAGGCCATTTACCAGGTCAGATTTCTAATGATGGCTGTAGCATGTTGAAGCTGATTACAAAGCTGGATTGTCTTAGAGCTTATCAGATATAAAATGCAATTTGTGAAGTGTTTTATTGCTTTGGGGGTTTTGAACAGTGACAGTTCACATTTTAAAGTATTTCTGCAACTGTAAGGATTAGAAATTTCTAAAAAAGATGAAATTCTTCTAACTTATGTAACTCTAGAGCCAGAAAACAAAACTTCTCTAGTCCAGCAGATGAGAACTATGAGTCCTTCTTGACATGAATTTGGAATAACTTGATTTAGCCATAAGTGACTGAAAGCAGCAAGTTATACAGACTCTGTGAAATAAGTAGTAGCTATTTCCTCAGTCTACTATTAGGCCTCTGGATATCACATAAAACTATTTTTTTCTCTTCTGCTGGTTGAGGAGAGTGTAAAAGGAAACGGTTATAGAAGTGGGCAGTCCTGTCCTTAATTTTGTAGCTCTTTTGCTATATTCGGCTGTATTCCCAGAGCTATTTTCCAGAGATATTTGTAGCAGTATTTGAATAAGTATATATAAAAATGTAGGAAAAAGAAGACGTCAAAGTTATCTAAAAGATGTCATGATTCATCTTCTCTTCTCAATGAGACTGCCTAGTTAAAGCTCAGTCATGTTGCTTAAATCTTCTGCCATACTGTAGTGTGTGAGTAGGAACAGTGCGGTGTCCATCCTGCATCTTGCATTTGCAGTGGGATATAGTGAAATCTCTTGACTCACATACTATTGAGAAATGCAATTTAATTGAAAAGTAAATAAGTGTCCTGTTGTTTTATAGCTTTATAGGGAGTTGCACTGTGTGAATAACATTTTGAGGAGGTAAGGCAGGAAGGGGATTCTAGTAAACAAATACATATTTGGTCAATATTTGGTACTTTACTGTCCACAGCAGAAGGGTTATATTTGGTACAAAAGTATACTTTAAATGTAGATTAGTTTAGGAATGGTTACTATTTTACTATTTAAAGTAACAATAATATTACTGCTTGCGGAGTTTAAGAGCAGTTAATGCAGATAAAAATGTTATCATTCTTTATCATTCAGATTTCACTAACGATAACACCTTTAACAACTTATAATTTTGCTCTTAGAGAAAATGTGGCAAAGATTTTACTTGGTCCTAAGTACAGAACTCACCCTTCTTCTGCCCTTCCATCACCGTACTGTGATTTGTAATAGGCATCTATTGAATGTACACATGGAAATAATGGCTTTTGACTTACTCTACTTATAGCAGGCTGGAATTTGGATGAGTTAAGATGAAAATATCTTCTCCGCCTACTTTGCATTTGTAGATGAGTGTGTATCTTACAGTATTAGGTGTCTCAAAAGCCTTTTTTAACTTCAGACAATGACAAAATAGTCCAGTAATATAACTTCCACCACACTTGAAATGTGGCCGCCCACATCTATAGGATGGACCTTCTTGTGTTGCATTTGTAATAGCTCTTACTTTAGAGGATATTGCAAGTGAAGAACTCAGCAGCAGTCATAAAAGGGAGGTGGGTTTCAAGAGAAATTTCCTTTATTTCTGTTGTAATGAACCTATCATGTATGTATATGTATGTGTGTGTGTGTATCTTTTTCACTCTTTTAGTTTACTTTTGGAAATGGAGCCAGTCAGACATTGCTAACAACTTGAATACTTAAGAATGCAGTATGCATATAAACACTAAAATCACTTAATCAAGCAGATCTTGATTTGCCATATTTGATCTGACTACCAACCTGGTGTGTCTTATACTCTGCGAAGAGATGAATCTGGGATCATTTTAATGCTGAATTTAATTGGGAGATGCTTGCCCAAAATAAACAATTTGAATTGTATATAATGCCTTTGATTCTGGAAATGCCTTTTTTTTCCTTGTCCACTTACATGTTTGTGCGTTTTAGTCAGCGTCTAAAATTAATTCTCAAAAGCTGGTGGTTTGGTTCCATGATAAGAAAATCGAAACTGAGGTTGTTGATATCTTGGGGAAGGTGCTTTTACTGCACTATCATCAGAGCGGGCATTGCCTATACTTATACTGCTGTGTGCTGCGTGTGCCTACTGCAAACACTGAAGCAGTTTATGCCTTTAGGAATGTTCTAGATGTTCGAACATTATGGTTGAAAACTGGAAGTCCTGCCTTTTATATAATGATTTTTAGTATGGTAGGAAAAAATGTGGTTCTAAGAGTGATTGACTGAGGAATCTTAGGGAGGAGCCTGATTCCTACCTCTCTTACTGGATGGAATTGCGATTCTACCTAAACATGTCACTACAAGGTATAGGATTCAGTAATTTGTATGGTACACTCCTATTCTGTGTTCCTAGGCTTGTAAACTCCAAATTTATTTAAATGCAGCCAGTGCATGCCCTGTGTGCCATACGAGTGAAACTAGGCAGATATGGTCAGTAAGAAGTTAAATAATAATTTCAACTTTCAAGGCTAGGACTGCACAATCTGCATTCAGGCATAAATTATATGAATATTTCCTAATCTCGCTTAATTGATGTATCTTATGAAGAATGTTTCCTTCCCCAATGAGAACTCTGAAATGTTGAAAATAGCTTCATGGCAAAACCTGAGCAAGCTGCAGTAGTCTAGGCAGACAGTCCAGTTACTACAGCTGTAGTATTGAAGTAGTTTTCAAATAACCAGACCTTTTTTTTTTTTACGGTAGTTTGTGCATTTTTTATCCTCAAACATTATATTGTGCCATATAAAGAAAACCCTTTCTTTTTCCTGCATTCTGATATAAATTATAGTTTTCCATTATGAAAACAATTCTCCTAAGCTTGTTTGGCTAATCAGTCTGATCAGTACAACCTGGGTAACAAATCTTCAGTAGCAAATGCTTCTGTTAGCTATTCTCAGCCAGTCCACAGATGGAAAAATACTGGGTGAACTGTAAGCAATGATGTTCATTTAATGACTGCTTGCTGTTGAGGGTGCCTAACTGACAGTAAATGAGTAAAGCTGATGAGATATGCAGGTGCACAGACACCTGTACAGGTTTATGTGTAATAAACAATATTTACAGAGCATTTCATGATGGTGCTCTATACATGAGCTGATCTGTACTGCTGTATACTTTACCTTGTGTGCTGCTCAGGCTTGTAATGCGGAAGCTTTCTTGGCTACCCAGCAAAGAGGTAAAATTTATAAATAATTCTCTTCTGCCATTCAGTCATCCCATTGCCGATGGAATAGGGAGTTGCAATGTTTGTTCAGCAGTTGCACAAGTTAAGGCATTTTTTTTTACATTAGAAATGAGATTATTGACATGAATCCATTCCTTCTGGAGCTCTGGAGTTTGTGTTGGATTTATTGTACATCAGTACTTATGACATTGAAGGATCACTCTAATTATCCTTCTGCTCTTTCTGTTGCCTCAGCATATTATTTCCTGTGATTTTAATATTTATGAGGGGTCAGGTTCCATAGTGACCTTCTAAAATATGTATCAGGTAGCAAAACTATTGTATTGGAACTTCTGCTTCTCTCAAGTTTAACTGTGCTGTGAAAATCCCAGTTCTCTGTGTTATCCCTGAATATTTAATTAGCCAAGACTAGTCAGACAAGGCCCTTGCCATCCCATCTTTTCTGCATTGGTCGGAGACTCTCTTTCAACTTTTTCATCTTTTTCCTCCTTTCTCTGACACTACTTACTGTGCTTAAAATGATCTAATTTCTATCCTGTTGGCACTGTCTACTGTGGCTTTCTCCACAACCACACACTGAACTGCTGTGAGTTACGAAATCAAATCAATAGTCAGTAAATTATAACATAGTGCTTCTGTCTCTGATACTTTACCAGGAGATTACTCAAAAATTTGTACAAAAATAATTTCCCAAAAAGAAAAAAAAAGTTACTTCACACCTAAATAAAAACAAACTGCTTGGATGTGTGTTTCAGAGCCCTTTTCTTTTCTTTTTTTTTTTTGTTAAGTTTTCTTCCAAACTTATTCATGGCAAACCAGTGTTTTATAGAAAAACAAAATGACGTTTCGCTTTGGAAAGAGAGAGAAAAAAATCTGATTTTGGTTGTCCTATCCTTTCTGCTTGGTCCTTTCTGTATACAGAGTTCAGTTGACTTATTACTTGGCTTATTGTAGCAAAATAAAGATATTAAGACTCCTGCCTTCAATACAATTTTCTTATGCAACATCAGCAAGTTTATGTAATATAATTTAGCCTTATCTGTGACATAATTTGTATTAAAAGATTTATCCTCCCTGCTCTTCCCACCCCCTTTCCCACTCACACTTACAAACTGGGTTGCCTTGCTATTAGGATGTAAAGAATGTCTTGACTGTATCCCTCCATAAAGAATATTTCCAAATCCCACTAGGAAAATAGAAAAAAAGGAGAGCATAATTCTCACCCACATTTTCAGTCTTGAAGGTTTCTTTCTTTTCTGACGTGTGCTTATAGACAGCTTTTAATACTAAACACTGAAATGCCATGAAGTACCACTTCCTTTGTATTCAACCGCTAATGATACGAAAAAATCAATCACTTTAATAGTTATTAAAATTCTTAATCACTAGATATAATTTAAGAGATCCAGACTGCCCAGAGGGCAGGAGACATAGATTACTGCTAAACATGTGAGACGTAAACTAATTTTTGCCAGCCGTTAATCAATACTATGAAAAGCAGAAAATTTCTGAAACAGTAATGAGTCTAATTATTGTTCTATTCACTCTGGTAGGTAGATCTAAATCTGTAGGTAGTTCTAAATCTGTGTCAAAGCAACAAAATCCAATGTATTTATTAAGAAATCTCTGGGCTGACAAATCATAAGAGTTCAGATTTTCCCTTTTTTAATTTTTTTTGCAGTTCTCCCGCCCCCATTCAGAATTAGAATGGCTGCAGTATTTTTGATGCTGTTTAATGCTATAAATATTTAACTCCTAATTTTCCTTTTTTAAAAAAAAAATCCTTTTGGTTGTTTAACATAAAAAATATTGGACATTCTACACATTAAGAAACATTCAGTGGTATTTATAGGACTTGTTATTACTAGCTGTGACATTTGTGACATTTTCTGATACGAGAATATGTGTATATTTCTCCTTTTCTTCTTTTTTATTTATAAACGGTAGTTTGGGATTGGCTGCATGTGTGCACAAGGGAATTAAGTGAGTGGTGAGAAAGAGCCCTCTTTCAGTCTTGGTTATGCTACCTGCTTATCTTGTTGATGATTCTTAGGCTGCGGGAGAAACCAAAAGCTTTGGAACTGCATTGTGCCAGTGTGGAGAATACTGCTCACAGATCACTCCTGCTGCTTAAAAATGTGAGGAAAAGAGATAAGAGTGACCCTATATGATTTTTTGGAGACAGTATGACTGCTGTCATAGATACTGGGATGGAGAAGTGTGTATGCGTGCACTTATCTTTTCTCAGCATTGAACAAAAAGGTATAGTCCAGCTTAAAGGTAGGAGCAGGAAGACTAATTCACTAAGACTTTAACAGGGAACCCAAGGTTTAGCAGAACAGCAACAGGTAAGATTGTTACAGCACAGCAGAATAATAACATATTAGAGCATATAAGTCTCCAAAACCCTCCCTCTCTCTTCCAATGAGCAGTTTTGTTTTACCAAGAGCAAAATGGGAGAAAATTCTGCATTGCGATGTCTACTACACCTAAAGATTTAACTGAAGTTTCTTGAAGCATCTCAGGTAATCACACTTCTGCTGTGTATTTTTTTTTTTTTGCTTATTTGGTTCTGCGGCAGCACTTTACAAAATAAAGTCATTGTCACTTAAGTGAACATACATAACACAACAGATTGAGTTGATGAATTGCATTAGTCCAAAATCTTTCTCTTGTATATTCACTGGAATTATGCTACAGATGAGATGATCAGTTCATTTTTTTTCTGTAGCACTAAATTATATACTGACTTAGTATTTTCCATCAAAAGGCAAATGCTAGTAATAGAAATCAGCTTGCTTAATGCAACATCGTAAATGTGTTAGTGGCATAATGATTTCAGCTGTTGTGCATTATCAGCAATGTGCTTGGGGTTGTGCCAGCTAAAGAGTATGTAGTATAAAGTAACATGGCTAACAAACTATCTTGAAGGATTTTTAGTATTCCTTAAAAGTACAACATGTTTTCAAAAAATATTAAACATAAAACTGTTCTCTTACAGTTGCCAACTTATTTTCTTAATACTGCAGCATCAGATTTGTTCAAGCAAATTGCTAATGGAAAGAATTGCTTTCTCACTGCTTCATGTTTAAATTGTACTTGATTGAAAGGAGAAAAAAGTAGAGAAATTTAATTAAATTAAAGCACCAAGTAGTCTCCATCCAAACACATTTGGTCAAATCTATGCCAGCAATCTGCAAAGCTGTGGTCAGGCTGACCCTAGCCAAAATACAGCTAAAATGTACTAACAGTTCCCTCGTATCTAAACATATGGTGAATAACATTAGAATCCAATAAGAATTTACAGCTACTAATTTAAATCCTGTGTGTATATCATAAAGAAACACACTTCTTGATGTTTGCCCTTCAAGTCAAAGACTTGAAGGAAAAGTTTCACCAAGAGATGTCCGCCTATTATTTTATTTTACTTTATTTGTAAGTTCCCAAGCTTTCCAGGAGACTAGCAGAATATCGATCTAAAAGTTCGTCTATTACACATTCAGGGGAGAAAAGGCATTAGACAATTCTGAATGCCCCATTACTCATAAAAAAAAAGTGTCCACGCATTCACAAAATGGTTATTCAGAGTTTTGTGGCTTTAGTTCTTTTAAGTGATTGTCAAACTCCTTTGTGTTGCAGAGCTATATATTCTTTGTTGGGCCCATCCTTCATTCTGAACAGAAGACTAAAAATAGGTCCTTGGAGATTGTAGATTTTTGGATGAAATAATGCATGCATTCTACGTATTGCATCTGTATCTTACATATTCCTCTGAATACTGTTTTGCAGAATTAAAAAAAAAAAGGCAAAAAACTTGGGCTTTATTCTTCATTACAGTTTCGTGAAGAGAGTTATATTTTTGTGCATTTTGATTCTTATTTTTTTCTTCAAGGTTTACATATCTAGAATATTTTAGTATCTTGCTGTTGCAGGTATTGTGGTGCTTTGGTCCATCAATGATAGTTTGATGGTAGAAATTTTTTTATTATGAAAAAATACATGAAGCAAAATAAAGGAAGATCAAAAATACTCCATTTTGTGTTGGAATTAGAAATTATCTTAATAAGCAGCTGTAACGGGTCTTCAATTGAGGCCAATGCCTGGTTACAACATATACTGGCCTTTAGTGTTAGTGAAGCAATTGCAGTATTCATGAAAAGATTTAAAAATTAAGGACAGTGCATTGACATTTTGTTTCAAGGAAAAGCAGACTAGCTCCTATGGGAGCTGAGGACGTAACATCATGAGGTTTTTCTCCACTGTCAGAGCTGGCTTTGCTGTGTCTCCAGCCACTTCTGTCTTCTGTGTCCCAGCTGCACAAGGCCCATGCCTGGGTCGGTGTCTTGCTTTCTAAAGCCATGCTGCTGTTTTTTTTGGATTTACATGCATCACGAAAAAAAGCTGTGCAGTAATTGCATCAGCACAATCGAGAGGCAGCATGCAATGATAGAGTAGTAGAGTTAAAAGTTGAAACAAGTTTTTGTAGTTATAGAGAAGTATGATTTCAGTTTTATTTTAGGTGGTTTTTTTATAGCTAACATAAGAGAACAGACTGCTAACTTCCAGAAGGCTTTTCGAAGTTTTCCAGGACTAGGATTCAGTTTCTTGTGGAGTTTTCTGTTTAGGCTTGCTTTGCTAGAGTAGTCACTACTTTAGGTTGAAGTTTCTCCTAAAATTTTTCTTAAAAGGGTTTCCGTTTCCAAATCCCATCTTAATTCTAATGCTATTAGGACAGTAGCGCATATCTTGGTTTTGTTTCTTGTCCTATTCATAATCTTTTTCAAGGGAGCTTTCCTTTGTCGCAGAAAGATGCTTTTGGCCTTTTATAGAATCATTAATAGTTGTAAAAGACCTTCAAGATCATCAAGTCCAACTGCAAGCCCTTCAATGTCACGCCTGTTAAATTGTGTCCCTAAGTGACTCATCTATCTACATGTTTCTTATGTCAACCAACTAGTCAGAATTCTTATTTTGTCTCTAAAAATCATGTTTACCCTAAATAACTGTTCCTTCTACCAGTAGGACATGTTGATAGTACTGACTTGCATTAGCTCTGAATATGTATGAATTTCTCTAGTTATCTGATTATAACTGATGATTGTAGAAATATGTAAACCAATAAAGACTAGTCACGAGTGTATATAAAAAGAAATTGGGGGTAAATGTGAAAAAATACAATTTGTTGGCTGAGAACACATACTTAGTCAGAATCTGCATGTATGCTCAACCAAGGTGACCGTATTTACAATCCTGCATGTCTTTTAATTGTGAAGTAAAGTGCAAATGAAGTAAAATGCCTTAGTTTTAGCCACCTGCATGCTGTGGTTCACTGTGAGGCTGGGCTGAGATTAATCATTCCTGAGTTAATAGCTGAGATTGCAGGAATTTGGTCACTTGTGATTCTCGGTCCATCCAGTAACTGTCTGCATAAGCCACTAGCTCTTAATGTGTTACTGTCTTTTACCATTTCTCTGCTGTTGTGCTCCTCTTCTGCCCCGTTCTGTTTTCCCATGCCTTTTTCCTTTTGTTACCCTACTTTATATATCTATCTATAAAGTGTATGGCACTCCCTTGGTATTAAGTATGACCCTACTATGACTCCCGTCACTGTTATGCTATTCACGTTGCTTTTTTTCCTATTTAACTTTTCTTGGTATTCTAAGCTCTTTGTTTAGGAGGCTTTTCATTTAGGGACCTGTTTTCAATTAATCCCAAAGCACTGCCTAAATAAAAATCAATGACAATAATTAACACGAATTCTCTTGTGATGAGAATTGCTTTTAAGTGTCATACATTCAGCATATCAAAATAAGCTTTATATGGGTGAAGAGGAGAGACTGAACTGAAAAAAATCTTTATTATACAATACTGTTTTAGACATTGGGAGAGATTGCTTTACAGAGAAATTACATCAATCTGTGTCTTTAAAAATACTTTTAATATCGCAGAAACATCGCTGATTTGTGTTCAGTCTGCATAACAATAAAATTTTCGACAAAGAAAAACTGCTATTTATTCATTTTATTAAATAAAGTCTACTGCAATAAAGTACTATCAAGGATGAATGATACATATTTTAATAATAGTTACTATTTAAGAAATGAATCCAATACAATATCAAACCTATGCAGAATATGCAAATAGACCATATACATTGTAATTATGACTGTTTGACTAGAAGTAATTTTTGAGTATAGTGAAAGAGTGATGCTTTCATCTGAACAATTCATTTTACTTGAAAACTAAAAATACCTTCTTATTCAGTTAGATTATCTAGCAATGTTGCATGGAAACCATTTTTCCCTATTATTGTTACTTATGTAACCGTGCTTTCTCCCAGATGCTGGCTTCAGGCTGAAGAGCACAATTGTATTTTTGTTAAATTAACATTTTAAGGTCAGGTTGCTTGTACTTTTATTACTTTATAGACACATGCAAGTATTATTTCACATAACCTGTCTCCATTTATAGTATGTGTGTAACCCTTGTAACATAATGAAAGTGTTCTCAATAAGTATGGAGGTTTGACTTCCATTTTCTATCCTTAGTCACGTTGTTGTAAATTACAGCTTTTGTTGTGAGGTCCCTGGATCACAGCAGAATGATATTAGGATAAAAATGTAGTTGAATTTAAGTAATTCTACTTTTTTTTTTTTAACTGGTTGTAATGACCTGCTCTGTTCGTGCTGAAAAGGAACATCCCAAAGTTGCTGAATTAGGTTCTGTTTTATTCTTGTTCCATCCCAAAGTTGCTGAATTAGGTTCTGTTTTATTCTTGTTCCACATGAATAGCTTGGGACCGTCATAGAACTGTTTGAATTATGGTGATTTGAATCTTTGGGTTTCATTTGCATTTAACATGTAGTTTCTTCTTTAACTTAATAAAGACTTTTTTTTAAATTTTTCTTTAGGAATTTATTTTCTGAATCTTTAATTTCTGTGTGATGCAGTATAATGTTTACATCGATCACTGGATTCTCTGTATTGCTTTACAATTTTTAGTTTTCCCTGCCTCTTCCCCAAGTTTTGGAGAGTTATGTATGTCTACCTGCGTAGTTTCCCAGTATTCCTATAGGCTATATATAATAATTTCTGCTTTACTCCTTACAGGCCTACGTATTTACAAATCTGCAACAAACAGGGCATCAATCCTGAGTGTCTATTAACCCAGCATCTGCATCTGTCACAGCTGTGGTATATCTTTATTACAGATAAAGAGATACTTCTCTGTATACCTCTGGGTAGGAGAGTATGGCCACTGAACAAAAGAGAAATGAAATCTGTGTCATAGTCATCCTTAAGCAAACCTGTTGTCAGGGCAGAATATCATATTAAATAGTTCTTCTCTCTAAGAAGAGCACCCTCAGAAGAAGTGTTAAACATGTTGGTTATATAGCAAAAAAGTCTGTATTGAGACTCCAAAAACCTTAGGAGATTCTGGGCTTTTTAGGAGATGTAAACTGATTCCACCCTTTTTTGTTTAAGAGGAACTCCAATCTACTGATCTTGAGACAACATTATACATTAGTGTGAGCTTGAATTTATCAGGTTTGGGCACTATTGTCGTCCTGAAAATGTCTTTTTATGGTTCTGTGGACTGTAAAGACCTTCTTGCCATTTGCCTTGAAAAGGTCTATCTCTAAACCAGGAGGAACGGAGCTCAGTTCCACCACTTTAATGATCTTGTTACTCCATTGTTTTCTCTGAAGCTGCGTTAGCTTATAGTATAAGAATTATACTATAAGTATAAGAATTAGGGGTCTAAATCTTATTTAGTCGTTTCACATCCTTTAAAAATCTTTCAGAGCTTATAAGATTCTTCTTACTTACCTAATTACCAGCAACTAATATCCCCAAATGCCTTTCTGCTTCTTCTGATGGCCCTTTTCAGCTACATCTCACTTCAGATGAGATTCATTTGAAGTTTCTAGAACAGAGAATTTTTGGAGATGCAACATGGCAGAAAGTGCAGAGAGACTCTACAAAACATAATTAACACCTATTTTAGTCCTGAGCCTCGTATCTTACAAGTGGTTTTACTGACCTCTCTCAAATTTGGGCCAAAAAAAGTTCTGCTAATGAAAAAATGTCCGCAGTATCCAAAAAAGAAAGAAAACCGTTTCTGTTGTGTTAGGGTTTTTCTGTTTGTCTGCTTGGGTTCTTGTGAAGGATCTAAAGCATAGAGGGAGAGCTGAGAACAACAGTATGTTTAATACGTAAGGAAAGCAAAGAGGTGAGAGGTGAATGGCTACAAATTTGTGTCATTCCTTTGTTCTTAAATTTCTTAGACTGTACTCTAAGAAATTTAAACAACTCACTGAATTTCTAATTCCTGAAAGAAAGATGGTATAGGATCAAAGGCAAAAATCTCACTGAAATGTTTCCTCTGATGTTGTAAGGAAAATTTCAAATGCATAACTTCTCTCCTCTAAAAAGCAGACTACGAATACCAAATCAGTAGAAGAATCTCAATTGTGCAATTTCCTTCAGATGCAGGGCTTTTAGTCCCTCCGCATTTACAATTCACCTATAGAGAAGCAGCCTGACAGGACTGCTGTGCACAGCTATTAGATTTAATTGCCATTGCTTTACTTTGCTTTTCTTTAAGCAGAACTTGTTTGTGGCTAAAAATAGAGCTTTCCTTTCTGATGTAGATATAACATCTGTAGGAGCTTAACAGGTTACGTACTGTTTGCCAGCAGAATAGTGATTTACAAAATACTCACAAGGGAATAGCTCTTTTGCAGGAAACTTAAGAATTCTGAGTTGCAGGATTGTTCTACATGGTCAGACCAAATTTGTGGCTTTAAAAATCATTTTTAACTCTATAGTCCCTCTCCTCTTCATCCCTACCTTCCCTTGATTTCATTCAAACTGTTGTTTTGGCAAAATACCCTGTCTACAGATACTTCTGTGTACAGAAAGGAACCTCATTAAACCTCAGGAGCACCTCATTAAACATAAATACTCAGATAAAATTGACGATTACTGTGTGGTCATCACACCCTAGGTAAAGAGTAGAGGGCAGCCCACAAGAAAAGACAGATAAGAACTATGGTGTCCTGTCCCCATCCTGACCTGGGGACCCGTGTCACCAAACGGTAGACAAGCCTTGTCCATTCACCCCTTCAAAAGCTGGTACCCAATTACATCCATCATAGCTGACAAACCGTTTCTTCCGCTGATTCTAGCACAGGGAACTAAAGATCACTGTACATTGAACTTGCTCTTACAGAAAGTAAGCTAAAATTCGCTAGCATGAACTCTAAATCCGTCTGCATCTGCCAAATATATATATTTTTTTCTTTCTGTTTTTTTATGATAAATTATCATATCAGGCATATCTTCTTTTTTTTTTCTCTGAATACTTGTTTGCACAATGTGCTTGATCTCTTCTTACATGTTAGAATATGCCAGAAAAAAGAATGACTTTTGTTTTCTAATAGACTATAGTCCCAGTAGTACAATGTGCAGAAAATAATTTAAAACTCCTCAGGGTAGCTCTGTACCTTGGTTCTCAAGATAATAGAAATACTAATATTGTCATCTGAGATGCCTAAAAGATGTGGGCTGACCTATGTGCTACTCATCAGTGGTTGAAAAAGTCATCTTTTTCTTAGGTATATACGTGTGTCTGTGTGTGTACAGTTTTAAAACATATTTTTTATTGCTTGTGAAAGTTGCAGAACCAGACTGATGGCCTTGAGGGACATACTCTCTTTTTAATGCACAGGACAGGTACCAGCAGTGAATGCCATGCCAATATTACGGGTAACTAGGATGGGAGGCAGCCTGAGGGACCTGATTCCTAAGAATAGCGAGATACTCCTGGGAACCAAACCCGTTGCACCTCTGGCAGTGGAAGGCAGGACTCCGGAATGCCAGGCAGGCCCCAGCAGCACAGGAGCTGCTCTGGGCTTTCTGGTAATCAAGCTTGTTTCACAGCTGGACTTGGAACCGCAGCAAGAGGCATCTCTCATTCCTGGCCAAACAGACGAGCAAGTGTCGAGGGAGTTCTAGAAATAGACAAAGCAACGCCCTGGGTGAATAGAGTTTCTCCGGCCTTGTTAACCTCTGACAGCGTGTGAAAAAGGGAGGCTGGAAGCTAGCTGAGGGAATAAAGATAAAAGTAGGGGGAGAGAGGAAACGGGATGCATGTCAGAAACGAGAAAAACTATCACAAGGGAGAGAAAGGCAGGGAGAGACACTGGGGTGCTGAAGGAATAGGGTATTCCCAATAACTGATGTTAGAAAATAGTGTTATGAAACATGCACGCGTGCAATAATCAAACTCATATGTGGAATATTTCTGCTCATTTCTGCTGATGTGTTCCTGAGGGAATACTTGGGTTTATTTTATTGCAGCTGGTGGTGTGATAAATTGTTGTTATTTGAAAAGGCATTAAGGCCAAAATCTGTCTAGTTAAACAAGATCTCCATTAATTAATCACCAGATCGTGTAATAAAACACACTGTAACAAGTAACTGTTTCCATAGATTGAAAACAGTATTCAACAAGAGGAACTCCCATCTCAAGATACAATTAAATCATTTCTGCTAAAAAAGAAATCCTCAGCTTCCAGATACTTTGTTGTTTTCCAAAGGCATTATTAGCACAGACTACCCCACTCTTCTAAGAGAGTTTTTGTCTTCCTGACTCCCGTTTCTTTAAACAACCAAAGAATCAAATACTGAATAAAACCCACATTCAGTATTTTTTTCTGTGGAATTGCAAGTTTTAATTTGATTAAGGACCACGATGCTAACATCCTGAAAAACACTATAATTACAGAGAACATGAAGAGTCAGACTGAGATCTGCTCTGGAGCTCATTTCAGAAGCCTGGAGCTCTTAAGAGTGCCAGTGGAAGTATGAGAGCGGATTGCCATATAATCTCTCTCTGTAGATTGTATGGAAAATAGCACCTATCTAGTCACAAATGCAGAATTTCCCACACCCCCTGCTGATATAATTTTGCTGGTGTCTGTGGGAAGTCATGTCTAGGGGCAAAGTGGTAATTTGTTCTCTATGAATTTGGCCTCCCAGCTGAGCTTCCTCACAAGGGTATAATTGAGGCCTTATTCAACAGATTACTTAGGTGTATGTTCAACATGCAGTATGTAAGTTGCCTGCTTGACTTCAGCGTGACCCCTTCCCAGGATTAAAGTTAAGAATGTGCTAAAATATTTTGGAAAGTGTGAATTTATTTAGGCAGGTGTATATACAGAAAAAATAATGCTCTTCTTTCAGAGCTGGGCCCCTAACCCTGCTTGTGATGTGTCCTTTAAGACTTCATTAAGCAGACCTAAGTATTTCATATAAGTGAACCACACTTGATACAGTAGTGAATCTTGCTCTTGTAACCACCACTAAGCTAGAGAAGTGATACGCGATGCAAAGATTCTGAGCTGCCCATTTTTTCATGCTGTTTCTAAAAATAAATACATTTAAAAATCTCTAGAAAGGAGCTCTTCTACCAGTTATCCGATTAAGTCTATAGAAATGATAATGGTTATTGGCTGTTCCGTGTTTGCCTGAATGTTTCTCAAGGTTTTCATTTTGCAGATGTTACAATTATACTCATTATACAAATAAATATACCCTGCACTTGTATATCGAATTACTTTTGTTTGAAGAATGTACTTACTAATGGGACTTTTTCAATACAAATTAAGCCAACTTGAACTATTTAAGTTAATTTATATAATAGACCTTAGCTATGAAGCTTAGCATTTCTGTCTTGACTATAAACAAGGATAACTGAGAGTACACTCATTATTCCTGTGAAGCCTCCCTACTGTGCAAATGTAGTGAAGTTTTGTTTGTTTAGGTTTTTGAAAGTTTACAATTAGATCTAAGGCTACATAAAATATCTGTAGACATACTTGGGTAGAAATATCGCTTGGATGCCTTTCTTCTCAAGATATTAGGGCTAATGAAAAGCAAAAGTTTCACAAGTTTTCTGCACTAGCACAGATAGCCTTGTCAATCCACAGACAAGGAGAATGAGTGCAAGATGCTAGTCCAAATTCATCTCCTTTCCTTTCAGAAGCAGGAGAGGATATCTCAAGTTGCAAGTAGGGAGACCAGATTAGGAGCCATAAAACTGTCTGTTTAACTTGCTCTGGGGATGAAGAAGGACTTTAAAGGGCTTTTTGCTTCTTTTTGTCCTTGGCTTTCAAAGTGTGCCAAGATCAGGAGGAGAGAAATAGCATAAAGAATGTGCAGAGTTCAAGAGAGGGACTAGACTGAAGCTGTAAAGAAGTAAGATACCTGTTGATAAGCACCTGTCTGTAATCCCAGCAGCTGGTCATGTAAAACAGACTGGGCTTTCCCTGGTAGAGCCCCGTGTTGAGTAGTTCAGGAACTATTTCCAAAGGCCAGTGGTCAGAGAAAGAGCTGAGCTTTATATGCACACAATCTTACTGAATATCTTTCAGGAAATAATTATTCATGGACTATTATTAAGATACTACCTTGAATTTCTGTCTTTTCATAACTAGTACCAAATAATTCTATTGTTTGCGTGTATCAGGCAGTTAAATTCAGTCATGAGCTCACTTGCCTAGGTCTGAACCAGCACTGGTTATTTACTGTCAGTATACTTTGATCTTAGGTGTCATGTGGATCTAGAAGTTTGGTTCACACTGATAAGCACTGAACAATATTTAGATAAATAAGGAGCACCATGCTTGTCAGGTAATCCATATTCTGTGTTTATTTAGGGCTACAACTTATTTTATTTCTTCTACTCCTAACTGCTAATGCATGTCCAGAGTAAGTTTCCAAGGCATGTCCTTGTGCTATGCAAGCTTACTTCAGTGTCCTTTAGTGATATTTTCTTTCCTTCTCTGGCTTTCCTCACATCTTTCCCATTTTCCTTTTAAGTAATTTTTTAAAGTATAGATACTGAAGCAATATTTTTTTGCTTGTAGTGTTTGTAAGTTTGCTTGAGTGCTTGTAAGTTTGAACTCTTACGCTGAGAATCCCTCTACTAAGCCTTCTCCCTGTTTCGTCACAGCAACTTTGTGCTTTTCATCATCTGCATATAGCTCCATCTTGCCTGGCTGGTTTGCTTTTGAATTTTATCACATTGCCCTGTTGACCTCCACAAGGGGAGATGTCTTCATCTGCTTCGCTTGTTTGTTTCTCACACAAAAGTGTCCACAGCTTTTTTGATGAAGCTCTTTGTCATTAGTAAGTTTTCAGTCTGCTCCTGACCCACTTCTACTGGAATGTCAGTGTGAGACCTTCAAGATTTGGTTCTCTGAATGTGTTGAGATGATAATGACATAAGAAAAATTGGCTATTATTTTAAAAATTGAAAGAGTTAAACAATAAAGAATAAAATAATTTGTGCTTGTATTTTTCCCAAACATCTTTTTGCATGTGAGTATAAACAGTAGAGGATGAAAACTGTGCATTTATATCTACTCTGTACAATAGCTGTCAAATACAGGATAATTTAAACGAAGACCTTTAGGTGTTGATTTAATATTCCTTTCTTTAATAAAGGAGTCTTTTTTATAAGCAATAGCAGTAAATACTGTTTCAGTTCAACATTCTTGCTTGCTGCTGTTTTATTTCACTGGCTTTTCTTTTTAGTCTATTGCCATTTAAAACAGGGAGCATTCGGGCTGTGGAAATGTTAACATCCAGATTGAAAGGAAGACTCAGTTGGTCTATTTTACATTATGAACTGATGCTTTAAAATTATCTGCTTCAGTGCTAATTTCACCTTATTGTGGAAGTTAGACTTTAAATATATAATGAAATGAGGGAGCAACAGCCTCTATCAATAGCCTGAAGAAGTTGTTTTGTTTGCCTCAAAATAATTGGGTGACTTGCCCCTTAGAGCCAGGACTGTTCAGTTACCAAGTTAGTAAGAAAGAAAAGAGAGTATTAGAGAAACCAGACAGTGATTTAGCTGAGGAGGATCTGTAAGTAACAGCTTGCAGGAGCTCCTGAAGCTTGCAGTGGACTTGAAGGAAGGATGCTGTCCTTGGGTTCATGAAATAAAAACTTAAAAAGCTGTAGGCACGGAGGAGACTGGGAACTATTGTTTCAGGATTCTGCTGAAAGAAAAAGAATCCACAAGTCCAAATGAGAGCAGTTAGTATTTGAGTCTTTTCAAGTCTTTCTCCTTATGGCATAATGGCAAAAAGCCTATGAAGGGCTTTACCAGGGGTGTACAAACAGTGATAATGTGTCTTATGCCTTCCAAGTCTCAATTATTAGCTATTTGTTTTGCATTAATTAATAGAAGAAAGGAAACTCCTAAATTCTGCAGAGGAGGGATAGTATTGACTTGAAGAAAAGCAAACTGCCTTCTTTTCTCCCTCCCCCTCCAGTGGTATATGTGCATAATGAATTTCTTTAAACAGCCCAGATTTCATGGTTCATAAAATGAAGCCTCTGTGGAGTATGCCACTACTACAGCCTGAATTCAAAAGACAGTTTAGTATCTTTCCAGAGAAATCTGTGGACTTTAGCAAAAATGCCTTATTAAAGTCAAAAATAGCAATTGTAGCCCATGCTAATTGCATTATATACACTTCAACAACTGATAGCCATTGACCTGTATGGAACATTTCCAGTTACAAACTGATTAAAACTGCTTCAGGCATTCATTCTGTTTTAAGGGGAAGCACTGATGCCTGATGTAATGATATGACCAATGCTAAGTGAATGCAAAGCCCTCTAAGCAGAGTGGTGCAAATATAGACAGCCAAAAGGCCAGGCTTATCAGCTATGAATGCTGAGAGCAGGTTTCACAACTATGAATAATACTCAGCTGGCTAGTTGTCCTCAGCACATTCACATGTAGCTCAGTGTAGAGTGGCTAATTTATTTCTGGGCTGAACTGAATGCATTTTTAACAATATCTCTAGTTTCCCTGGTGATGCAAGAAGTTACAGGCATGTCCCAGTTGAATTGGTAAGTGGGAGAAAGCATCAGAGAGTAGTCATTGCTGTACTCACAGCAACTCGAGCATTCATCTCCTCTAGTCCTTTGCCAGTCCTGGGTTAGAGAGCTGCAAAAGATTTGAGTCTCCACTTTCTGGTATATACTTGGGAATGCAGAAGGTGTATCCCCTTTCTGACTATAGTCCTTGAGGATTTTTATGTAAAATATAACTATTTACATAATTAGAATACCCATTTAAGGGCCAATAAACATGGGAACATAACAATGTTTGACATACTGTAGAGCCCTGAAGGCTTTAGAAACTTAGATTTGCTGTATCCAAATAATGTAATTGTCATAAATTGATGTTACCATTTCTGTATCTATATGTACAGATTTGTTAATATAAATCAAAGGCTGACATATATGCTGCATGCCAAACACCTAGATAGTAATGTTTATCCAGCTTGCTTTTGCTCTTCTTTATATGCCAATCTTGTATAACCCATATCAAGGCTCTCCCCATGCCAGTGCTGCTATGAGTGCTTAGAATGAGTGCATTTCTCTAGTTGTTGTTTTTAAGACTTTAAACCTATTAAAATTCAGAATTTTGATACTTGTTTTCTGTGGTACATCAACAAATTAAAAAAGAATTCAACATATCAAATTAATAAAAAAGTAAAACAAATGTAGACTATTGAATAATGAAAAATAAGACTATGATTAGCAAATCCCCCTTGTCAGTGTCTCTCTCTCTCTCTCTTTCATACTAAGTTTTAAAAAGAAAAAAATTTGCTTGAAATTTCCAAGCACTAATAATTCTTGCAGGGAAAGATAAGTTTGGTATGTGCGGCGAGTTTCTGGTGAGTTTTTCAAAAAAAATGCAAATAAAAGTTAGGAGGAGTGGCAATAAAGAGCAGTGAAGATTCTGACGTTCTTGTTTGCAGGTCTTCTTGTTTCCAAGCAAGTCAAATCAATTCCCTTACCTCACTAGTCCTTTCGAATCACTAATGTTACAGTTTGCTTGTGGTGTTAGTCAAAAAGCAGAAAGATGTAGTAAAGATATGACTAGATGATTGGGAAGAAAATTAAGGAATTTCAGTTAGTAATAAGGTAACATCCTCATCTGTTTTTCTTTACTTAGTTGGACCAGAAAGGATGTTGCATAGGTGTGAGAAGGACATGCACATTTGATTATAAAACCTCAAGTTGAACAAATTGAGAAATTCAACCCTTAAGGAAGTATTAAAACAGGGCAGTGACCATTCTCGATCTCTCTCTAGTTAAAACAAATGCTCTGTGACCCACATGTTATGTAAACTCCTTTTCCCTTTTCTTTTTTTTTCCCTCAAAAAGATTCTGGTCTGTTGTTATAACCACTTGGTAGCTTCATCAGAATAACAAAACCAAACAGCTAACCTAGACCGTGAAACCTTAGTTCACCCCCTTTTACTCTGCTCTTTATTTCCTCTCAACGCTAACTTTATGTAATGTGCACAGAGACTTCACATGGGCCTCCACACAAATAAAAGTTTCAGCCAGAGACTACTCAGCATAACTGTTCATCCTCAACTTTTCCATTTTGCTAGGTGATGGTATGACAGAGTAGGTTAGTGTATGGCATATGATTTTAAACAAACAAAACAAACAGCATACATTTGCACTATGAAATTCAATTATATTATTGTGTAAATTGGATGGGTTTTTTTCTCTTGTATATTTTCTTGACAATAGTTTATCCAGCTATAATTACATGCATAAAAAAGGGAGAGTGAGCTGCAGGATTATGTAAGACTTGCTTGGGATTTACTGTGTGCCACTGGAAAACAACCAGCCAAGTAACATTTCCCTAACTGACATGACTTGTACATCCTTTTCCTTGGGAATCTATTTCAGATCTCAGAAGTATTTTATTTTAATAGTGTGACTGGGAGGTGGAAGAGGACAACTTTGGATAATTCCAGAGAATGATGTAGCAGCCCCAAGTAAGACATTTGGTCTATTGCTTTTCTTTTCTCAGAGGATCACAGCTTGGCTAGACAGTAATTGTCTTCCTTCCCTCAGTAGCAGGGAGAAACAGGTACAGACCATGAATTAACATTAGCTCACATGTGGAAATATATAAATAAACACAGAGGACTTCCCAGTTAAAAATGAAGATGCCACAGAGAGTCTTTTCAAACCATTTACTTTCTTTAGTATTATTGTTTTTTCATAAACTTGGAACATTGCTCTTTATGGGATTTGAAAGAAAGGCCAGTAAAGATCATAGTCTTTTCTAATATATCCTTTGACTTGTAAACTGGTTGGGTTAGCGTTCTAATTTTCTGCTTCATTTCTATAGGCTTCCTTTGGAGCATGGTGGCATTTTTTTAATAGATTAAAATGTGATTTGTCTTTTTTGGTAAAAAGTGAGATTTTTTCAGAAATACTGAACTAGAAGAAGTTTCATTTTACTTTGCAATCCTTCAGTGGCGTTCGTCCTATGGATTAACATCCCAGGGTCAGTTCCTTTCTTTGTTGAAATATGATTTGACTCATTTGACGCATGAACATAGATTGCCCCCAGATAGAAACCTTCAATATTTCTCTCTTATGTGAAGGATACTTTGCATGTAACACTATAGTGGTCACTAGAGCAGGAATAGGAGCCCATTTTGTAGGCGAATGTCTTAATCATCTGCTGATAGAATTAACTTTTCAAGTACTTCCTTATGGAGTATATTAAACTTAGGTAGGACAAGAAGCTTTGGAGAGAGGCGTAGCTTAAAGATATTTCAGGATATACTTTAAAATACTCATGGGGAAGGACACATCACTGAGAAACCTGAATCTCTAGCTCTCTACAGCTAAAGAGATGCTATACCTAAAAGTAGGTATCATCACTGCAAAGTGTCCTTATGAATAAAAAAGTTACACCTTTTTGTTTTCTATCTTCCATGTGCTGTGAGTGGTTCAAGGCCTAACCCTCAGCTTCTGTTACTCTGGTTGTCTTTAAAATATTTTAAATGTCTACCCAGTTAAATGCCATCTCACTGGAATCCTTTCTAATTGTTAGTTTTTGGTTAGTTTTCATTAATCTAGATTGGAGATTAAAGAGATGTAACTTATCATTACATATGCTAGTGTGGGAAGTCTCCCATATATTATGGCACTGGACCAGAGAAAGAGACAGAGGAAGACCTTTGTGGCTCTCACTATCCTACACAAGTTTGGGCAGGAAAAAAGAAAATGATGGATTTTCTATTCCTACCTTTCTTCACATCCGGCTTGCAGGGAACAATAAGAGCAGCAAGCATAAGGTGTGTGCAGCAGAGCAAGTGCTAGTGAGAATCAGTGTTCTTATTTGGAGGTGATAAATAGGAAATGCATCATAAGTCTGAAGTAATTACTCTATAAACAGACTATTGAAAAAGGCACAGTACCATCTTGAGATTCCCAAAGCTTTGGTATTGGTTCTTTCGCGGAGTTGTTGATAAAAACAATGTTAATTTGTTATCTTTATTTTTTGCCCCTCAACATCAGTGACCAATTAAGAGGCACTGTCTTAACTTCTGAATTCTGAGGAAGGAGGAGGAAGGGAGAAAGAAGGCAAAACCATCACACATTTAGCAGGGGTAATCTCAGCAGTAAAAAAACCCCTCAGTTTTACAGCCAGCCTTCTAACCCTGTCTGCTATTTGAATAAATATATGCTATTACTTAAAAGCAAGCTCTTTCTGATCCCATGCTTTGCATACTTCTGCCAAAATTGATGTACTTAGCTGTATTAATTTTGCCTTGTGTTGCTGCTGGCATACCTGCTCACCAAGAAATCATAGCAATACATTGCGTGGCCAATGCTTAGAACATAGGAAGCCCTGCCTCCAGGTTGGTTGGTTTGTTTTGCTTTCCCTAGCACAGCTCATGAGGGGATGGTGTGCACTGCTGTGTGATTGTGTCTGTTGGTTGCCTAAAGCCTTCAGTCTGAACTACAAATGCTTGAACACAACCACCACCACCCAACCTGGCATCAGTATAGCAAGTCTTGGTACATTAATTTTTTTCATGGAGAGGCTTAACTGTACTGCTGCTGCTGCTGACCTCACTTACTGATATTTAGGTTGGTCTGGATTTTCTTTGTGTTTTAAATTGTGTACAATTCAGATTGAGTCTTGCCAGTGGCTGCCTCCTGTCCATAAGTGCTCTGGTACAGAGGATGTTTTAAAACTATGTTCCAAATTAAATAGTTCTCTGCCAGCCTGCTCTGTACACTCAGAAACATCATGGAAAACCCTGTGCAAGGAGGGAAAAGCACAGGAGTGACTAGAGAAATGAATGAGTTATCCTTGTGTGCTTTTCCAGAACTGTCCTTTTCTTGGATGTATCACTATAATAGCCTGAATCTTACTGAAGGTCACTCAACGTTAATGCTTTGCTGTTGCCTAAATTTACCATTTCATAAGAAATAACTAACCTGAAGTTCCTCTTTCCTTCCTTGCTTCCTTCCTTCCTGTCTCCCTGCCTCTTTTCCTCCTTTCTATCTCTCACACAACAACCACCAGTAGAAGAAAACTGAGTGCATAATCTGTTTCAAGAAACTTCTAAATTTGATATCAAAAGTTTTGCCTACAGAGGACCTGTTGTCATGCTTGTTTATAACACCAGTATATAAATCTAGTATATCTATCCTGAACAAATTTCTCTAAGCTAACATAGTCAGAAATGGTTTGAATGTCTTTTCCGGGTTTCTAAGGTCACATAGGATTGCTTCTTTTTATTTATCCCCAATAGGATAAATAGGTGCTACGTGCTGCAGGCAGCTTCAGGGACGCCCCCTGCTCAAGCAGGGTCTCCCACAGCAGGTTGCCCAGGACTCTATCCGTATTGCTCCAGGGATGGAGACTCCATAGCCTCTTTGGCAACCTTTTCCAGTGCTCTGTCACCCTCACACTAAGCATTTTTTTTCCTCATGATCAGACAGAATTTCCTATATTTCAGTTTATTGCCATAGCCTCCTGTGCCCTATCACTGGGCATGACTGGAAAGAGTCTGGCCTCAGTTTTTTTTACACTGTGGCTTTAGGAACTTATATGCATCGAGGAGATCCCCTCTCAGTCTTCTCTTCTACAGGCTGAAGAGTCACAGCTCTTCCATGTACATTTCTGTATATGAGAGTTGCTCCAGTCCCACATTGCTGGTTCATGGTCAGCTTGTTGTCCGCCAGGACTCCCATTTCCTCCTCAGCAAGCTGACCTCCAGCATCTTAGCCCCCAGCCTATGCTGGTGCATGGGGTTAATCCTCCCTAGGTGCCGGACCCTGCACTTGCCTTTGTTGAGCCTCGTGAGGTTCCTCTCCGCGTGACTCTTCTGCATGTCCAGGTCCCTCTGAATGGCAGGATGGTGCTCTAGTGTGTCAACCCCCTCCCAGTTTTGTATCATCAGCAAACTTCCTGAGGGTGCATTCTGTCCCTGCATCCCCCTTGTTGGCGAATAAGTTGAAAAAGGTTGGTCTCCATGCCATCCTCTGGGGAACGCTGCTAGCTACAGGCCTTCAGCTAGACTTTGCACCACTACTCACAGCCCACTGAGCTCTTCCATTCAGCCAGTTCTCAATCCACCCGTCTGCTCATGTACTCCACAGTTCTTGAGCTTACCTGCAAGGATGTTAAGGGAGTTAGTGTCAAAAACCTTACAGGATAGGCTGCTGTCCCTTCATCTGCCCAGCTAGTCATTCCGCTATGGAAGGCTATTAGATCAGTTGAGCATGATTTCCCCTTGGTGAATCCGTACTGATAACTTCTGATCCCCTTCTTGTCCTTCATGTGCTTGGAGATAGTATCCAGGATTAGCTACTTCATCATCTTTCCAGGGATCGAGATGAGGCTGATTGGTCTGTAGTTCCCTGGGTCTTCTCTCTTGGCTTTTTTGAAGATTGGAATGGCATTTGCTTTCTTTGAGTCCTCAGGCACATCTCCTGATTTCCATAACCTTTCAAAGATGATTGACAGTGTCATACCAGTGACATCAGCCAGCTCCCTGAGCACTTACGGTTGTATCCCACCAGGGCTCATGGACTTGTGTAGGTCCAGTTTGTTTAAGTGATCCCTGACCTGATCTTTCTCCACCAAAAGAAAGTTTACTTTTCTCCAGACTTTTTTGATGGTCCACAGGAGTTGAGATTCCTGAGGGCTGCTCTTACTAGTAAAGGGTGAGGCAGTTTTTCACATGAAGTTTTAATGATTGTGTAAAATGAGTGATATCTGACAGATACAGTATGTTTCTGATACTCATTAGCTTAATTAATTCAATGTAGAATTAACCAGGATGACTGAATCTTTTCCTGCCGCTTTTGGCTCTTTTTTTTGGGTGAGCTTGGAAGGATTTGCACACAATTGTACACTAGAAGTGGAGATCAGTAATATGTAAAGTCTCCTGAATTCTAGAGATGTACATTTGCATGAATACTTAAATTTACTTATTTTTAGGTAAAAATACAGAGGGCAATCAATTAAATCATACATTGATTCATCTTCCTACTTGGAAAAAGAATGGTAAGCCGGACCCACAACACAGCTTTTGCACAGGCACAGGTCCTATGCATGTAACTCTTACAGAAAAAAATGCACAAGTAAGATTAATTCCTCCTGAAGATATGTATATCTGGTCATTTCCTGTACATCACAGAGATATTGGGAACTGGTCCATTTACCTATTCAAGATAAAATTCTGCCCACTTTGAAGGTGTCAGCGATATGCTATTCAGGAAAGAAAGTGTTCAGTGTTTACTTTACCAAATACTGCTTATCTGGAGGTCTCACAGCTTTGGGAGTTGAAATTCCCATGCTGGCGACTTATTTTTGGCATGTCTGGGTAAAAGACTTGCAAGTGAGCATCACAGAAAAGGACTAAAAAGGAGCTGAATCAGTTAAGAATTTCTTGTTATTTTTCATCTCATTTTTCCTTTGACTCATTTATATATAAATAATAAAAAAAAGAACAGCAGGAGCTTTTTATATGACTAAGTTAGCAAAATAGAAGGGAAAGTAGGAGACGTTACACAGAAGGCATGAAACTTGACATGAAAATTTGTAGCCCATCCTTTTTCCTCCGATCTGTGACTCACTCAGCTATTTCAGTCTAAAGAATCTGTAGCTTTAAAATATTTCTACTTTTTTTTTTCTTTTTTTTTAATATGTATTAATTTTGTAATAGACATGCATAGCCTTTTGGTGAATTATAGACATTTATGTATTATATCCCTTTAGGACCTGCAAATATTTCAGGTATAGTCCCGGGGAGGGAGCTGGTCTTCTGAAGGACATGTGTCCTGATGGCAGTCCTGAGCAGAAGTCTTAGTTATCTGAGAGGACCATATTCCTGTCTACTAGGAGCTTAATGGTGCCCAAGTTATCAGATGGACATGGGAATCAGCTTCCAGGCCAGCACGGAAGCGTGATTAGAAGGTGCTGTAATCACTAAGATCTGCCAGAACCACCAGAATGCAGAAATGCACCAGCTCCAGGAGAATGATTTTTTTTGTCATAAATTCATTTACCTGTATATGATAACACCTGTTAACACCTGTTGTGGTAAAATAGATTGTCAGGCAGTTCTCCCATATTATGATTCAGATATGAGAATATTTGTTTGCCCTTATGAATAATAAGCCATACAGACCAAAGTTAATATTCTGGAAATAAAAATAAATTTGAGTTGGGTTTAGAATCTGGTTGTATGTCTGAATTTGTTCCATAATGTTAAATCGTTTATGGCTGAAATGTTTGTTCATTTATCTTTTTCCTGCAGTAAATACAAAAAGGGTTGCTAATAAATAGGAAATTACGGCTTTAGGCTGTCTACGAAAATTAGGCTAATGATTCTGTGTACAAACAATTTATGTACTGCATTGCAATGAAAATATGGATTGTATTTGCAAGACAACAGCAACACACAAATGTTTGTCCAGTAATCTTGGAGACTCCTTAGCAGATATAACGTCCAGAAACAATTTAAGTTCATGGTAGGTGTGTTCTTTTTTCCTTTATTTCTACCAGTGTAGAGGCATGCATTGTGCTAGAAGAGGTTAGTTATCTTCCTTGTTACTCTCTTGAGTGGCTAATATATAATGGTTGATACTTCCTATTCACAGAAAATTTGCATTTAGCAGGAAAGTAAAATAGATTTTTTTTTTTTCTTTTCTAAAACTGTTAAAAGCAAGTGTCAGCTCCTTCCTATTTGGAAATATAATGAGGATCTAAAATGTTAAAGAATTTGGAAGAGAGGAAATTGGATGAATTAGGTTTTCTGCAGTTATGTGGTGGAAATCAGAATAACAAGAATAAAACTAAGATTTCAGTAATCGTTGATTCACATTCTGAGATACTTATTTGAGAGATGTCTTTTTTTCAGCCCTAAATTAGACCTGTTTGAGTAGCATGCCTGTGGAAATTGAATCAAATTTTGTGACATGCATAAGTTATAAGTGCATTTGTCCTAGGCAGAATATACAGTCAATGGAAAAAAGAGAAATACATTTCCAGAGCATTCAGTTTGCCTAAGATCTAGATTGCCCTCTAGTGTTGCCTCTCTGATTCCATTTATCTAGGGCAATTTTTTTCTCATTCACTCAAGTGCCTAAAATTCAGTGGGATGAATTTGGGTCTAAGGGTCTATGTTCTCTGACCAGGTAATGGATGTTTTCTTTTTCTATTTCATGACATTCATGAAAAAGAAAATGTGGTAGTCATGTAGTAAATAATCATTATTCTTACAACAAGTGAGAAGACTGGCTAGGATTCAGATATTAATTACAGAGTATAGTATGCACCAGGTCTTTCTGTTTAGAAGCGATCACGAATTTGTACTCAGGAGAGGTCCAGGATTTGATTACTGTAGTAAAAAGGCAATACGCCAGGAGTAAAATACAGTGATGTATCCTGGGCAGCTCCATGTAGTGCACCATTCCTAGCAAGTCAGGTGCTGCTTTGGCTACATACTCATTCAAATATTCAGTGACAGGCTTTGCTACTTTTGAAAAGGAAGAAGAGAGAAAAGATACTAACAAAGAGAAATAAAACAAGGTGGAATGGTTGGGAGTGGGAAAATTTGAATCCATATTAAGTAATCAAAAAGCTAATGGAAGATTCAGAGTAGTGTTTAATCTGATTGCCTAAAGTTATAGTGTGCTCAGTTTATGAGTCATTGTGTGTCAAGTATCCAGTATAGTAAAAATGTTCTTTTTCTTGAAAGATGTGATATTGGTTACTGCACTGCAAGGTTTCAAGCTAGTGTTTTGGTGCTGGATTCCAAGTGGCATGAAAAACAAAACCTTGAATGCTAAAAGTAACACTCTATAAGTTATACTCTATAAGCTATACTCTATAAGCTGTAAGTAACACTCAGAAAGGCAATATATTCTGAACTGGAGTCTTCTGTAAAGAGACACTAAATAAAATCCCCAGAAACCCTTGTACAATGAGTGCTAACTATTTAATTCACTCAATTAAAAAAGAAGCCTACTTTCTAAGTTAATTCATGTCATAATCAGCATCTGCATTTCTAGATTTGTATAGACTTTCTCACATTTAGAATATTTATATTTCAGAACAAATAGATTTTCAGAAAAAAAAATTATGTGAATTCTTTCAAATATTCTTGGAAATGACGTGTCCTTATACATATCAATGGAACAATGCAGAGATTATAAATTTTAGTTAACAATTATGTTAAATTTTTACAGACTGTAAATAGGCAATGTGTGTTAGATAGATGTTTGGTTTTATTTTAATTTGTAATTTGTTTGTATTGTGTATTTATTACAGCCAAGAGGGCAAAAGAATACCTAGTGATCATTGCCACGATTTTCTATCATGTATACTAGACAGATGTATCCTAACTTCACTGTAGTATCTATCCATTAGCCCAGTTTGCAGAAGTTATTTAACATGTAGGTAATTTTTTTACACCCATTCTTCTTGTGATGCTTAGTCCCTTTGGACTTTCTGTATTGTCAATGAGACTAATGTTGGCAAAGTAACTGCCAAGGACAGTTTGAATATTAGAATGTTTCCCAAGACAATAAAAATCTTTTGAAATATTTTTTTCTGCAACTAAAGTAGCCTTTTTTCTTTCCCCACAAACTTTCTGAGTGCTTTTTTAAGGACCAAGAGTCCATGGGTTATCAAGGATAGGTACAAATATGTGTGGGAGTACAGAAGGGAAAATACAAAGCGTTTTTGTTATGTGGGAAACTGTTTGGCAGACATAGAGTCTTTGACTTAGTTCCAGCCAGATTATATGGTTAGACAGAGATCACATAATAGTCAAAATCTACCAAAAGAGGTCAGATGCAAAGTAAAAATGGGCTTATTCTGTGTTTATGAGGACGCAAATGACGTGCACTCGTCTACATTAAATATCCTCTGAAACAATAGTGTGTCTGCCCTTGAAATTTTGTGCTTGCTCCTTCACTAAAACTGACATGACAGAAATTTGGCAGACACCCCAGCTTGATTATCTTTTTCTTTTTTAGTCTAAACAAAGTCACTTTTTAATTGTTTGCTTTAGTATTTTAATCGAGTTGATTAAATTGAACATGCCAATACTAGTTAACAAAGTCATTACATCCTGTTGCATACACTTTTATTCTACACCTGATAATATTGCCGATTTATGTCAGTGACAAACAGTGCTGATAGGAAGGTGAGCATTAATGAAAGCAAAGATATTGCATCTGTAATGCATAATATAAACAGTGTTACTATTTTTTGAGGAGAAATACAATAAAATCTGCATAGCAGGCTGACAGCTCTACTGCCCTCAGCTATCACATATATCTCCCTAGCTTTAGCCAAGTTGTATCATTGCTTTTATACAGAAATTCATTGTGTCAGCTGACATTTTACTGCTTTCTATTTTTTGCAGTCTGAAATGGTAGTCACTGATTCTGAAAGAAAGAGGTGTTTTCACCTGCTACTCCCATCAAATGCATTAAGCTGAAGAGGCTTGTTATTCCTAAGCAGGCAACTTTTTTTTTTTAATCCATTTCATTTCTAAAAATACTAGTAAAAAAATCTGTAAATTATGCTATTGTTAGACTCTACACTGTATGAGCAGGAAATGAGAAAAACTTGAATTTTAACTGCACATTCTAGTTGGTTAGTTATGTACTGATGTTTTCCTGAATTGCAAATGCTGCAATGATAGCCTTGTTCTAGGAAGGAACTGATTCAGCCCTTGAGTTCAGTATACAGTCAATTATAAACTCATTTATTTGCTCTTTGTTATATTGTAAGTATAAAATAACACTTTCTTTGCTGTAGACATCCAGAAGCTGTAGGTTACTATTATTTTAACAGTAACTTAAATTTCAAAAGTCAAAGTGAAAACTAAAACTTTCACTAAAAATATTAAATGTGTAATACCTCAGTGTATGAACAGCCTTCGGGCACATTTCTTCTCGTCTTTTCCATGTATGTAGTACTAAATAATGGATATCCCAAACCAAGTTTTAAAAGCCTACTAGTGAAACCTATGTTGTAAATATTAGTTGATGAACCATTAAAACTGAAAAAGCACTATTTGTGGATGGTATTGTGCCATGATTCATGCAGTTAGGTTCGTGTTAGCTTTCTGATGAGAAAGGACAGTGGATGAATTTGGGGCTTTTTGGTCCTATCCTGTGTATTAAGAAAGCAAGCTAAGTATGTATATATAAAATCTTGTTTTGTTCTGGTCACGCAATGCATAAACAACAGGAATTTCCCCTGTGTTCAGAAATAAGTCAGTTGTTGCCACAAGCACTTTACACAAAAAAAAAAAAAATCTGTGGGCCTTGACTTCCTTCAAGGGCTGCACAGTTGTCCTCATTTTTAGTGCATTTTTACTGTGCTACTCAGTTCCTTTCATATGTCTTGATAACTAAATTAAAACTCCGGGATCTGCATTTGCAAACTGTTGTCAGACACTGGCATGTTACATACCTTTTCCTGCCATCATAAGGTATTTGATTCATTACACATGAATCATGAATACAGTGCTGTCCTTATAGTATTTCTGCTACTACTAAAAAAAAAGGACATTCCTTCTTTTTGGTCTAAATGTAGCATGCTTAATATACCCATTGGCTCTGTACAGGGCTATGATGAATTCTCACTGTAAATTTCTTCCAATACAATAGTTACACTAATAATAAAATTTTCCATGTATACTTTAATGAATGGTTATTGTGTGTAGGAATCACTAAAAAATAAAACTGCCCTCCCAATTGCAGTTCTGGTTCATTAACACTGTGCTTTCTAGTCCAGAGATATGCGCCACTCTCAGTATCTGGGTTATCCAAGGCCGCAGCGCTGATGCCTGCATCCAAGCTGGGAACCTAAGATCCCTTTAGAGATAGAAGGAAGAAGACAACACTTTTAGGCTGAGGCTTAGTTGTCTCCTCCAGAAAGATGTGGACAAAGAGGTATCTCAGAAAAATATATAGCTATAGGCCTGTGTGTCAGTAAAATGATTCTCCTAGGTTATCAGAATCAGACTCTTCCACTTGTGCATCTAAAAGAACTTTGGAAAGAATTCCGTTCTTTCGAGACCTGACTTCCACCAAAGACTCGAGGTCTTTGGTGGAAGCCCAAATATTGTTTCTCCTTTTTATTGAAATACTTGCCAAGCTTCTTAAGGATAGTGATTTAGGTTTTTTGTTGTTGTTGTGGTTTTTACATCTCTGATGTCAGTGAAAGCAAATGACAGATAAATATTTTCAGTGTCAATCTCTGTTTCATATATGTGTCACTCTGTGTTTCTTTTATTTATACTAGTTTAAGACTTGTCAGCTCCTGACACTGTATCATGTGACAACGATAGATAATCAAAAAAAAAAGATTTCTTTTAATATCAAACAAGGGAGAGCACAACCTCGAAAGTCACTCTGTCTTGACTTCATCACAACTGAACATGTACCTAAATCATTTTCATCTCTACCGTAGGTGTTGCTTCTACAGTTTGAACTAAATCATGCCCACGCTCATTTAGAAGTTACAGCTGATTTCTAGTGTTTTGTGAGAAGCAGTTTTTCTCTTGTGAAGCTGTAGCAAAATGCTATTGATTATTGATTAGAGACCTTACTAACAACTGCACTGTAGTTTGTAAATGGTAAATGGAATAAGACCTGAACATAAGACAGCTTATAAAAACCCAGCCTTATGAAAGGCAGTGGTTATTTTCCCACTGTTTTTAATATAAAAATTATTTGTCGTTATAGGAAACATATAAGTGATATTATATTCCGTAGTTATTTGAAGAATATTCCTGCAAATGAAGTTTAACCAATTATGAAAGCACAAAAGTATATAAGTAAATTCTTATACTCCCCAAAAGCAATATTACTGCTATTTTTAGATCAACTCAAGTTAGTGTTCTAGAATTCATGGTCCTGTGTAAATATTTTGAAATGCTACCTTCAAACAGTCACAATTCATGTATTTCATGTATTTCAGATGGTGTATGAATGACCAAAAGTTACTTTTTTTTTTAATGGTGAGATTGATTAAAACAGTAGCTTTGTATTGCCTAATTAGGTTAACCATATTACTGGAACTGCAAAATGGTGCAACTTGAAGCCTCTGGATGTTTTGCTCTTGTATGCAGCAACGCAGAACCAGAATTTAAAGTCTGCTTACTTGCATATATAAATCCATGTACAATCAGTATTTCTCTTAAGCAAAATAAATCCTGTGTATTTGTGTTTGATTATTATGCTATCAGGCATCTACTCTATCAATTCATTTGCAATATTTATACCTTTGGGAATAGTTATACCATGTCAGGTTATTCTTATAATGAAATATACATCAATAATTCTTGTAAAGGCCTTTTCTAAGCAAAAAATAAATCACTCCTCTGGAAAGCAGAGTCAGATTCCAAGAAAAGTCAATTCTTTTAAAAGTGTAAACACATTCATTACAGTTAGTTGTAAAAGATAACCAATAAAACAAGTTGTAGAAAATGTATCTGATTTCCATCAGTAGGACTAGATTTTCAAGAGCTTTTCTGACAATATAGATAGCACCAGGTATTTTAATATGCTTAACATCTAGCGGTTTCTATTCTGAAAGTCTGTGGCATTTGGGACAACACTGAAAAGTTGGCCGTATATATGAAGGCACTCTTTGTAAGATGACCTTGGACAAATATAAGGAAGATGATGTAAAACTACTTTATATGCTGTACTACAAATCAAACATACATTTAGTTTCAGCATGTAAAATATGTCCTAGTTTTTGTTGTTGTTTTATATAATCAAGTGATTTGGTAATTCTATTTCAGGTAGTAGTTGAAAATTGTATTTTTAATTATTTTTAATTAGTATTTTTTAATTTGCAAAAATTACAAACTAAATCTGATCATCACGTAAACCAGTTAATTATTTTCAGAAATTATTTCCTTGCAAAGAAACAGAATAAAATTAAAATTCACTGTAACACAGTAAACTGAATGAATAATTATTTTTACCTTGTCCACTAATGTATTCTGGCGTGTAATCTGGTTTATGGTACACCTTTCTCATCTAGCAGAATTTAAACTATTTATGAGTATTATACTATGTAGTAGATTTGATATTTAACTTGATATGAACAGAGCTATGAACAGATATGAACAGACACCGGGTATAGCATCTGATGATTTAATGGTGAAACAAAAGTTCTTAAAATTTAAATGGATAATAGAATATATCTGCATATTGAAATATAAAGTGAAAAGTTTCTTTATTGCCGCAATCCATGTCTTCCTTGCATATCAGTTAATATCCCGACCAATTTTATTCTTGATGTGAGTAATGCAGCTTCTTGACTTGTTTGATATTAATTTGTTATTCTTGCTAGCGAACCAGTTTACAGAGTATAGTTTTTCTCCTGATAAAATTGCCCTGAAAACTTGTCCCACCTTCTTCCTGCAATACATTTTATAACCATGAGGAATCTGGAGACCCCGCTGCGGTCCAGAGCAGCAGTGTTGCCTGGAAGAGTGCGGGCACTGATCTGCTGGAGAGGTGGATGTGGAGCTGGGAGCTTTTCCCTTGCCCAGAAGCAGGACCCGCAGGCCAGCAAGGGGGTCTGCACCAGGCCTGTGCGTCCATCGCATGGCAGCAGTGGCAGCAGCAGCAGCCAGGTGATGGTGATAGCGACGGTGACGGTGGCAGTGGCGGTTCCTCCCTGTGCAGAGCAGCAAGTCCGCAAGCTGCTTGGTAGCGCTCTACGGAGGTGGCCCCAGATTGGGACTCCGGGACGCGCAGAGCGGGGAACAGTGCAGTGCAGAAGATGCAAAAGGTCATGGCTTGCATTTGTCACAAAGGGTTATTCGAGTATAGTAGCACTTGGGATTTAAGTTAGACTTTTTTTTTTTCCTCATGAAGTTAGACGAGAAGTCTATTTCTTTTTGTGTTATGTGAAAAAAAAGGTTAAATGTACCATTATCTGGATTTTTCCCTAATTTAAAAATATAAAAAGCAATTTAAAAGTACACGTGCAGAACATGCAAAATCTGAATGGGATTATAGTAGGAAAATAGGTTCAAGACTATTCCCCCTATCAATCAATGTACATTCTAGAACACTGTTCTGACTTCAAATTCCAAAGTAATTAAAATTCCACATAGAGTAAATATATCTGTTATGTTTTAATAATATTTTCACTTTGAGTAATGTATCATCACATGTGTTTATTTGCTTACTTCCCAACTATAATGTAGCCATTATAGTTACTTGATCCATTGCCATGTTATTTTCTTCAAAGTCATCTTGCCTCTCCTTCCCAGGAATCTGATTTTCTCATGTTCTTATTCATGCTATGCATATACAAGTATCAAAAGGTAATAATTAGATACATCTGCTTACATTTGCCAGGAGCAGATGTTAGACAAATTAAAATGAACATAACTATCACTCAACATCATTAAAGAACTGACTCTCTAATTTTCCTAACTTTGACGGGCAGTTAGATATTCTACATTGGCATATTTACGCTATTTGCAAAAATCTCATGTACAAAATTATCTTCCTATGCAGTTGATTCAAAAATGAATTGTAAAGTGTTTCAGATCACAACTTCTACTTCCTTTCCCCCTGGAACAGTAAGTTGTCAGCCGTGGCAGCAGTGCTTATTAACACTGTAGGACAAGCCCATCAGCTCATGAGCGGCGCAGCAGAGTTGTAAGTGATTTAATAGCACACTCCAACAAGATAAGGATGTAAAAATGACCTTAATAAATTAAACCAAAAGCCCATCTTTTTCTGTAGCCTATTCTCAAATGTGGCCAATGGTGAAGGCTCAAGAGGAGTAATAAGAATAGGGCTGGTATTTCGCTGATACTCTCCCAGTGTTAAATCATGAGACAACTCAGGGGCTTTCTGAGTTTCAGCGAACCTGTCTGATTTTCGTCTTTTATTTTGAACCTGTACAATTTTTTTTGGTGTTAAACGTAATCTGTGGGTACTTCACAGTTTAAACATGTATATCCATATGCACATGGATGAAAGTAAGAGTATCATTTCATTTGTTTTCAGTCTGACATCTGATAAGTTCTTTGGCTGCTGTTTCTTACAAATGACAAGCAGTGAATAAGTGTTGGCCTCCTCTGCAATGTCGTTTTTACAGATATCTAAAATATACTTCTTGCTTGCTTCTTTTCCATATGGAAAAGTCACTATTTGTTTGGTCTGAATTTATACTAGTGATATACTCTGTGTTCTGTAACTCTTGCTACAGTTCTTGGGACCTTTTGTAGTTATACTTGACCCTGTTGGCAATGGGGACCAGAACCGCATACAGTATTCAAGATGCCAGTACACTAAAATGGTTTAATGATTTTTTCTCTTTTTCTGTCTATTCCTTTTCCCAATAATCTTAACATTCTGCTTGCTTATTTCGACCTTTTCAGAATATTAAACTGATCTCTTTATGAAGCATTCAAAGTTTTGTGTTTAACTCTACAGCTGATGATTATAAACGATCTTTTTACCAGTTGGAAAGAATCTTCCTTATTTGTGTGGCTTACTTTTTGAAATTACATACAATTGTAGTGGAATTTTAAGCTTTTTTAGCTTTAAAGGGTGCTTATCTAATTCCATTAGGGTCAAAGTAACAGCAACATTTTGAACCGTGGCTTGCGCATTGCTTAGAGCAAGCCTCGTCTTGTTTCAGGTTTCACCACAAGCTCCTCCATGAGTCAGTCATTTTTGGTGTCATTTAGTCACACCCCAACCTGACATTTATCCAGTCTGTGTGAGGGTGATTGAAGTTTCTGATTACTAATATGTTTTTTTGCTGTCTCTTAGATCTCTGTTGGCACCTCCCTGGCACCATTGTCATCCTGATGAGGCAGTGATAATTTATTTTGAAAGCTTATGTAGGCCTGGAGGTTTAATCCATAGACATTTTGTGTTACATTCAATACAATTCATTCTTTGGTGCAAAGCTGTCTTTAATATAAAGTACAGCCTTCTCTTTCATTTCTCTGTATTTTGTTTTCATGATTTCCCACTGACTCCTTTCCTCCATCAAGTCTCTGATGTTCCTATTAGGTCAATATTCTCAGTTAAAATCAGGCATTTTAATTCCTATATTTTATTTTTAGACTTCCAGTGTTTGAGCATCAGCATAGATGTATTTGATCTCGTTGATTATTTTTCTATGCTATGTTTAAATGTTATTTTTGAGGGCAGAATGAGCTTAATTTGTGTCCTAAATAAGTTTCAGCAGCCTTTTTTTTTTTTTTTACTTTCTCAAAGACACAGGGCTTTTATGATTGCACTCTTCTATGATTCATCATCCCAAGCCAGATTTTCTTCTGCACTTATTGGCTTTCCTATATTCTCTAATTTAACCCCTCGCTCTGGTAACTTTTATTGAGTCCTGGCAGCTTTAGCTGAATCCTATTTTTGCTGTAGACTTTGTCTGTTCCAGAAGTTTGTCCGTTTCATGATGAATTCAAACACTCCATCCATACATAAATCTTTTAAAACATCCATTCTACAGACAGCATGAAAAAGCACTGCTGAAACAAGTGCTCAGATAGGTGATGGAGGATAAAATTTTTGTATTTGAGGAGGCCATCTGATTATCATAATTGAAATCATCTGTAGAATACTAATCTGTGACTGAAAGCAATGTTATATAATGTATCTTTTTAACACTCTTTTACTCAGCTACATTTTGTTCACCCAAAGGCTTAGTAGAGATTGAAGAAAAATGATTTCTTGCCTCCTAAATGGGCTTTGTGGTATCTGAGCTATGTGACAATAATAGCTGAATTGGTGAGTAATTTAACAGTGGTTATAGGACTGTGCCAGTATTAGGTAGAATTTTGTCCCTTAAATACATGATCTGTATCTTTTGAACTTGAGTAGCCCCAGTGAAGTCAGTGCGTACAGCTAACATGGATGTATATGAGTAATTTTGCTGTAAATGAAACATTCGCATTCAACAGAGTAGGCATTAAGTAAATGGAAAACAGTCCTCAGAATCACAGAATGGTTGAGGTTGGAAGACAACTCTTCCAACCAATGCATATTTCTATGCATTGGTTGCATACAAACCAATGCATTCTATGCATTTCTATTATCCCCGCCCTCAGTCTTCTCCAGGCTGGAGCGGGCACCCCAGCAATATCCAGCCTTTCCTCCTATGAGAGTTGATCCAGTCCCTTAATCACCTTAATCATCTCTGTAGCCCTTTGCTGGATTCACTCCAGTAGCCCCATGTCTCTCTTGTGTTGAAGATCTCAGAACTGGACACAGTACTCCTGATGTGGCTTCACCGGGGCTGAGTAAAGCAAGATGAGGAATGTCCAGAAAATGCGCCTGACCTACTGCAAGAAGTGCAGTGAGCACCAGCCTCACAAAGTGACTGTACAAGAAGGGCAAGGTCTTGCTCTGGGCTCAAGGGAAAAGATGCTGTGATAGGAAGCAAAGTGACTGTGGTGGCGAGAGGAGCTCCATCTTCCACGAGAAGGCCAAGGCCACAAAGAAAACACTTTGTAGAAGGGAGGTGGATACACCTTGTGTTAAGCTCTTCCTGCTTACCAAGGAAACAGAAAAATTTTGCTCCGTTTTTTTATTCAGTACTAAATCAGGAAGAACATCACAGTACATAAAAGCCCTTTTTGCATTTTGTTATTGTATGGAATACATTAACAACATTTTCAGGTGTTAAATTTGTCTTACTGCACATAGAGAACATAAAGGGAAAGTAACCAACGTATCTTCCAGTACAGAATCAGCTATGTTCTAAATATGCAGCGTAGATACAAGTCCATGTGAGTGTCAGCTGCCATTATAAAATTATGTTTAAAGAAAATTCATCTATTAAAACTGTAATGTATGAAAATCTGTAATTAAATATGTATTTGGTGGCAGTCATGTAGACCATCCTGTTTGCTGCTTCAGAAGTCAGAAAACATAACTGTTTGAAACCCTCTCCATCTTTATTTCTGCAGTGATACTCTCCAGTTACTAATTGCTAAAAACTAGGAGGTCTTTGCAGTGTTCAAATCATCTGCAGAAGAGAATACATTCCCTTAGCCAGCCATATTCCTCTAAGCTCACTGATAGCCAAATTTATAAAGGGGCACTGGTAGGGTAAGATTCCACTTTTTGCAAACCTCAATGCATGAAAAAGTCCATGAGAGTTTGTGTTTTGTATGTTTGTAATATTTACTTTGGATGCAGTTTAGCTTTATTTTTACTCATTTATTTATTCTGTTTTTTTTTCTTTTACTCATTTATTTATTCTGCTTTTTACTGAACTTTAAGAGCGTAACTGTCGTGCGATCAGGTTAGCCTATGTGCAGTAATGAGCTTTTACCAAATACATTGTTTTCCTTTTGACTTACCCCGTGTTCCAATTTTGTTGCTGCAAGATAGAAAATTGAATTTAACACTAGTGATACGCAGAGCGAAAGAGTGAAGGAAGCTAGAAACATAAGTTACTTATTCAGAGGGAAAGAAATAGGCTAAAGAGTTACCTAATCAGCTTTGCAATTCTCTTCTATTACAGAGAATTCTTCTGTAGTTTATTTCCGTAGTTAGAAATGAACACGTCGTTCTGTGGGCCCAAAGAAGGCAGCCGTGAGCGGCCGTCCACATGCGCAGAGCTGCCGTGTTGGGGCTGGAGCGGGCACCGCCGCTGGGCTGTGGTGCAGCGACCCACGGCGCCGGCCGGGTTGAGACGGGATGGGGCAGAGGGGTGGGAGGATGGGGACAGCAAGGGCTGCCGGGGCCCCCTGCGAGCACCCCAGCCCTGTGTGCTGCAACCTCACACACACGGGTGATGTTTCAGGTTACACGTTTCAGAACCGTTTGATAACAAAAGTATTCTGGATCATCTTCTGGATCTTTTTCCTGACAGTGAGGGTGACAGAGCCCTGGAACAGGCTGCCCAGAGAGGTTGTGGAGTCTCCTTCTCTGGAGATCTTCAAGACCCGCTTGGATGCAGCCCTGTGCCACGTGCTCTGGGTGTCCCTCCGTGTGCAGGGGGGTTGGACTAGATGACCTGTAGAGATCCCTTCCAACCTCAGACATTCTATGATTCTATGATCTTCAAATAGAATTTTGTTTATACCCGATTATTTGTTTGTTTGTTTTTGCATAGAATTTAGTTTTACAGTATTTGGAGGTTGAAATAATCACAGGCAACAGGTAAAAATTTTGGCATTAGCCTGGATATTGTAATGCCAGTGAGAGTTGATGTTTCCCAAAGTGATGTTACCTAATGGACAAGTTTGGGTAGGAAATTTAAGTTCTCTCCACAGTGGAATAAATATTTAATTTTTTCAAGGAAAATAATGGCCATGGATGGATACATATTTCAGTTTTCTTTAAGGAAATGTTTTCCATAGTTCTCTGTATTTAAATAGGACTTTGTTTTATGTAACTCTTGAGTGAAAAAAACTATGCCATATGACCTCTGAGGTGCCTTTTAAAAGTTCTTGGAAAATTACCTAGAAACAAAAAGCTTGGGGGATTTTATCAGTCTAAAATACTGGTTTTCTGGTTTACTAGTTTTACTGGTTTCCTACTTTGGATGTTTTTCGTGTGCAATGTTAACAAAAAATAGGAGCATGGACTTACGTATTTATGGCCACAATATTTAAAACACATCTGTATGTACACAGCTGTGTGGGTGCTTAGTACCTACAGCCCCGCTCTCCTGGGAGATCTTGAAGACACTTAAGAAATGATACGCACAGTAGAGTATGAAATAGCAAAGTACTGAAGAAATGTGCTAAATCATGTCAACTTATTATAACTGATAAACAGTTTTGTTTTACCTTTCCAATTTTTATTAATTATTCAAGTAGTGCTGAGGAGAGATACATCAAGATAGATTCATGCGAGGAACTAAGTAGAAGTAGGAGAAATCCCTCCTGTTTCGAAACAGACACATAGTAAACCCCTGTCTCCAAGCAGGCCAAGCAATCCCCTAGGTTCCGGATTGCAGGGCAGCCGCTCGGCTCTGTGAGTGGCTGGCGGCACATCCGTCCCGCTGCCGTGCGGGAGCGCGGAGCCACGGCCTGTCAGCTCCCATTTCACCAAGGGCAGCTGCTGCCGTTGCGAGAACCAGCTGACGGCTGATAAAGGTTGACTCTGTTCCCCTGTAGGATCTTAGCAGGATTTCAATTAGCGCCACTAAATTCACCTGTTTCCTTGAGGTTCTGTCAGCGCTAAAATAAATAATTTTGTGTTGCATGAAGCAAATCCAGTGCCTCACTGAGCCTAGGGTTATTTTTCTTTCTGATAAGTACTTTTTTTTTGGCGGTGGTGGGTTTTTTTGGGGGGGGGTGGGAAGATAATGTTGGGTTTTTTTCTTTTTTTTTCCTGCATTAATTTCTTTTAGACTTTTAATTTGAGCATAGTGTCTAAACATTTGCCATTTCTATTTTTTCTTTATTTTTTTTTTAGGAGCGGCTCCATTAGATGTGATCTTTTTTGTGTGTGTGTTATTACTGTGTGTCATCAAGTGCATTTTCATTGCCACCCGTCGCACAACCTTTGGAAAGGTGTAAAGGGGTGACGTGCAAGACGGTAGTTCTGTCTTCTTGCTGGCTTTCTGCTGCCAGGTCGGTGAGGGTGCGATACCCCATGAGGGCATGACACCCCGTGAGGGTATGACACCCCTAGTATGGGAAGGTGTAGGTTAGATTTTCTTTGGTTGTGCCACGGGGTTTAGAAACACCTGATTGCCGATATGTCTGTGGTGTTGTAAAACCAATGATGAGCTCTTTTAGAAAAGCGATATTCAGAATATTCAGTGTTCTGTCCTTACCGCCGTCTCTGAGGAATCACACCGCCCAGAGGCTCTTGTCCTGTCCTGAGCCGTGTCCCAGAACTGAAGCATTTGCAGGGACTTCCCTCTGCCTCTGGTTGCAACCACTTACCGCAGGGCCGCCCAAGGCCTCATCTCCTGCCAGCGGGAGCCCCGTGCCGCTCGGATGCGAGCGCACGCCAAGAGGGAGGCGCATTCCCAAGGCTCTGCTCCCGGCAGAGGAGCGCGCCGGGCGGAAGGTGGCCGCGGTCCTGCCTTCGGAGGGTGGATGCTCCTGCGCGGGTGCTCCCGCTGTGGCCGGGCGGCAGCTCCGCTCCTCGCGCTCCGTGAGGACGGGCGACGGGCGGGCTGCCCGGCCTGTCACCATGCCAACCGCGGGAAAACAGCGCCGGTTGGCATGGCAACCCCGCCTCTGCTCCGATGCCGCCGCTGGACCAACTGTGCCTGGGCTGAGCTGGAAATGGGAACTCTCCTGCCAGAGGGTGCGGAAGGGCAGAGCCCCCCTCCCTCATCCTTCCCTCCCCGCCGGGGGGTCGTACGTTCATTTGGAAAACTTTTCCCGTGCGGCTCCTGGGGAGTTCTTGGAGGCCGAGTATTGCCTTGTAGCTGTTTGTAACTCCACCCTGTGTGCTTCAGTGGAAAAGAAATCACGGTAATCTGGTAGAAAATACCAAGACAGCCTGTATGTGTGAAGGGTCTCAGGAAAAATTGTGTAATTCGGTATTGCATTTTCTTAGCGGTATTTTAACCACAGCCGGCAAAGTGCTTCCTGCTAGGGAGGCTGCCCGCCCTGCTTGCAGCCCGTCCCTGCAGGAGGGCCTTGGCGTCGAGGAGGTGCTGGAGGCAACATCGTAAAGGTAAAATGAATCTTTAGTATTGAAACAAGCAGATCAAGAAGCGTTAGAGGCTTTGGCTGGGTGGCGGGATCTGTGTGCAAGTGTCCCCTTTGCCCGGGCTGCTCATGGGCTTCCCGGCGCAGCGGTCTCACAGCGAGACCTCCTGAGCGGGCAGTGTTCTGGTGAAAGGCCCTGCTGAACCATCGGCTTTGCCGGTTCTTTTCCAAAAGATTGTAATTGCTTATCTCAGACAAGTGAATATCAGTGCTGCTGGTAAATTCGGGCTTCTTAAGGTTGGCCTCTCTCCGTATGGCCTATGGGTGCATGACTGTTTCTCAGGTCGCCTCTGTATGTGGTAGGAGCAAAGGCTTACAGGTGTGTAGGGCAGAGCACAGGGTTCATGAGTTTGGCTGTGCAACCCCCTTTGGGCCGATGGGGAAGAAGGGAACTCAGTCATAGCAGGGATTCAAGGATAGCTCCTTATTCTGCAGTGGCCTTTCCTAATTCTGAAGTTATGTGGAAGGCAAGGGGTAGAACCTTGAAGTTACATGGAAACTAGGAGCTCTCCGGTTTGCAATATGCCTTTTTATCCACTGAAATAGTGGTGGGATGATCTTTACTAGTTCATCAAAAATAAATCATATAAATTATCCAAAATCTGGTGGAAATAGTTTTTCCGTAGGTCAGGAAAACAAGGGTATGAATTTACATTCCAATACAAATCAAAGGCAGTAATCTGTATTCCAAGGTATAAGGCTGTCCTCCAAAGCAATTAAACAGTATTTTTCTGTGTAAATTATTTCGAGTGTTTCCAGTAATTTCCAATATATTTATTTATTTTGAATTAATAATTGGTTATAATTAATTGTCATATTAACATTATTCCATCAAAACTATTAATTATAGTATTCCACTTATTTGAAGTCATTTTGAAGAATATAATGCTTTTTATGAAGAACATAATGTTAAAGATAACTTTAACATCCTTGATACATAACAAGCCAAGACTGTAAACATTGATAGTCCATTTTGGGGGATTATTGTTCCTGTAATGCTGTTAACTTTATTGTAATGAGCAAACACTCATTACAATGAGTGTTAAATTCCCTTTTATAGCGTGCAGGAGATAAAAGGTAAAAGAAAACAAATTATTGTTTGCTTTTAATATCACAGCATTTATAGGTCATTAGCCCTATAGTTAATGCATTAGATACTGTAGAATATTATAGTATAATGCATTTTGATTGTCTGAAATGCCTTTCTAGTTAATATATAGTTGTCTTTCCTACATGATATGCTCAGTCCACGAGGAGGGAATACCATATAGCAAATACTTACTAATTTCTTCATACAGTCAGCACATGCAATGCTATTTCTGAGTCTGGATCATTCTTTCATAATGTCTGCTGAAATCACAACTAATATACATGAAGAGGAGACAGACATACTGTGGTCTTTCAAAGTTGTAATACCTCTTTACTTTGATATCTTGGTGATTTCTGAAATACTATTTGCCATTTGTCTTTTGTTTTCTTTCTTTCCCCAGGGAAAGCTATGCTTAAAAAACAACAAGAAAACTGTATGTGTGCCTTTCTTGGATTCGTAGCAGCACACAGAGATGCATCTCTCACAGTGATAGAAAAAAAGTCAGTGATATTTGTCATGGTTCTTTATCCTTGTAGGATGAAGTTCTGGGTCTTTGAACAACCCATAGAAAAATGGGCTTGTGGCCTGTGCAGTCAAGCTTTTCCCATTTCGAGGGTATTCTTCATGTGCTCCACAAGTACCATCTTTGCCTTTCTGTCAAGGCTTTGAGGGATTTTGTTAGTATTGTAGCCCAAAAGCACCTGATACCATGAGGGACTAGGGCTAGAGAAGTGGGAACTTGAATGTGGTATGGGGTTTATTAAAAATAAATATGATTTATGGAGGTCCTTGCTGCTGAGGAAATTGTGTGGTGCTCTGTGCAGATGTTAGAATTTCCTAAAGCTGGTGGCTATGTGTCCTCTCCGACAGATAATCGCACCCTGATAAGGTAGCTGCAGCGGGATTAATATCTCTCAGCTTTAGACATCAACCCTCTTGACCTCTATATCTGAGTTAGTCATCTTAAGCTCCCCTGAAGGGAGGTGGCGCTTGATAAACCTCCTAGGCTACTTAGCTAGGAGTAAAAGTGCATTTTCTTATCTTACCTACTAAATACCTTGTGGCTTTTTTCCAGGCCACACTCAAAGCCCTTTTAGCATTTCCTCTGGCATATAGAAAAGGAGTCTTCCTTTGCATGTACAGAGCCTACTAAATAAGATAATCAAATAATGAATGCTGACATCAATATTTTAATAAGCTTTATTGCCAGTAGTGACTTTGGTAGAAGTACCCTAAGGAACTGGTCTTTGCTGCTCATTCTTTTATCGCTCCTTGCATAGTCAAGCAATTTCAGGATGAGTTTGTTAGGGGAGTTGGCCACTTCTTTTGCTCTGAGCTGCGATGGTGAGCAAGCATGGTTCACGTTCGTCCTTTCTGTCACATTGTTTTCAGAGCAGGCCAGACTGCAATCCTTTGAGGTGTGCGGGAGCATGCGGGCTTTCTGGGGCACAACACAGCTCTGGGAGATAGTCTGCTTCTGCTGTGTCTGTTGTTCAAAGTCCAGGGAGTTGAAGAGGATGTTGCTTAAGCATTTTGCTCAGTAGATGCTGAGTGAAGACCTGGGAAGGAGCTGGTATTTCATAAGTGTTACCATTGTCAAATGACTGGATGGAGTATCGCTACTTAGAGTACACAGAAATACAGTCACCCGCATTAGTATATAGAGAGATATTTTAAGATGAAATAAGAAGTGAAGGGTAGCTGAGAAACTGCTGGTGAAACATGTACTTTAAAAAGTATTTTGAACGTATTTTTCAGTCAAGTTGCTGAAAATTCCTTATGTTTGCTGGGTGGTGCTGTTTCTGCATGCAAATTGTGAACTCCTTCATCCGTCAACTAAAACTAAATTTTAGTTGAATAAACAAATATAATAACAGAATAGCACCGTTTGTATTGTTACGTATGTTTCACTTAGCTAGTTACTTACTGCATTCGTTAGCTGTTAGCGTGTATTCTATTTCATGCCAAAGGAAGAAGGAACCTAGCCTAAAGCTCTTTCTGTTCAAATGTACTGCTTCCATCATATTTTAGTGCTAGCAGGATACACTTGTTTCAGTGCAATGCAGTGGCACCCTACATCTTCATTTTGATTACTTTAATATACATTGTGCCTTTCTGTGTAGTGAATATTGCGTATGTGTCCGCTGCTTTTATAATCCCCAATTTCTTGACGTTGATGCGTAAAGCACTGTAAGAGCCAAGCACATAGCAAATTTTAAATGTTAATGGAAACAAGCTTTAACTAAGCCAAAATAGCACTGGTGGAGAATATTCATTCTAATGCATCAATGTCAGAAAATTGGTTTCACAGAGCATGTGGAGAGATGTGATCTTCCTGATGTGCTAATGGGAGCGAGGGACGTGCATGGAGTGAGGCACGTACCTTGCTCGCTGATGAGCAGTGACGATTAGTCCTACCGATGAAAGCTTTCAACAAAAGATTGGAGCAAGTTCTTCTGAGCAGTCATGTCAGATTTGGGTTTTAAAGAATGAGCTTACACTCAGCCAGTTCCGCGGGAGCTCCTTTTCTCCCATTAGTGGCTCCTTTTGTTTTCAGAGGTCTCTCACTACTCCCAAAAAGGGAACAGCTCGTCCTTGATACCTAGAATGATTTATTTTTTAAGCAATTAAAATTGATTTCTTAAAGCTACAGCAGCCACCTCATTAAAAAGAATGAATCACTAAATAAAACCCCACAAAGGCTCTGAGTGTGAAAGGTGTTCTGAAGTTTCGTTTGATTTCAAGGAAAGGCTTTAGGGGTTGAGAGAAACACAGGCAGGATCGATGCCTGAAATTGGGTTGTCTCCACATGAAACCCATTACAGGGATGGACCGTTCCCAACAGTCATACTTAGAATCGCTGAGCATCCTTTTCCCAAACAAGCAGCGAGCCTGAGGGGTTTTGTATCACCAGCTTGTAGAAGCAGATGCAAATGCAGGTATCCTGTGGTTTGCACACCTGCTGCTAAATATTTAAATGTGTTTGGAGATCACATAAATTTCTCGGTGTTTCATGAAGGGTTTTATTGTTTAAAACACTTCTGTAATTTGAAAATCAGATTTTAATGACCTGTACTTAACAGCCTCATTTTTTCTCACTGTAAAACATGTAAAGCATCAGACCTAAAAGCAATGTTTTCTTTAATTTTAAACAGCCATTTCCATGTGTAAGAAAGTATTACTTTCAGATGTTAGCCTATTTCATCTCATGCATTAAAAACTAAGTTTTCTAAAAATGAAAATGTCCTTCCACACTTTGAAAGTTATGAGGGAAAGAAAATATGAAAAATTCTCTTTTCTAACACGAAATTTTGCGATCAAATTCACATACTTTTTTTCGGTTTTGCTGAGGCTTAACTTCAGAAAATTTCCATACATTTTAATACCCTCATATAATACCATAATGTTAACAAATGAGGCATAATGTCTATGACTTTCAGAGTGTTTCAGTGTAGCTTTATTGAAACCCAAGCAGGTCAAATTAGGAAATTCTGAAATGAAGAGAAGATTTCTATAATAGTTGTTTAAAGGTAAAATTCTGTATCTATCAGTAGGCTCTTAAATTAGTTTTCAGAGCTCTTAGAAGACAACATAGACCTTTATTTACAAAGTCATGAAAACCAAACTTGACACCTGTAGGACTTGCGTTACAATTTACTGTTTGTCTAACTTCTGATGTAACCGGTTGATAAGAAAATCTTTATGCTACTGCAAGATGTAGTTTCACACAAAGGCACACAGAAAAGAAAGCATGGTGTGATGCTTTCAGGTGTGATGTTGAATGCTATTTTAAATTATTTGGAATGTATTTCAGTTTATCAGTTTTAAAAATGGGAAGAATAATTACATTTGTTGATTAACTAGTTTGCCACTCCACAAACAGAATATCAGGTGATTTTCAATGGAGTAAGTACATGGAAGCAAAGGAGGATACCAATAATGGCTGAATTTCTTAAGATTTTTTATACTGGTTAGACCAGGATGGCTCTTGAATTATTAAAATTAGTTTTAAACTCTTAGAAATGTTGATTATTTTTGATTTTTTTTTGCAAGAAAATATTAAAAATAAATGAAACCAAACTTGCAAAATTAGCTGGCAACAGTAAGAATTGTTTATTTTTCTGGTTATGCAAAATATGATTGACTCATTTCATTATTTTTTTCCCCTCACCAGGATTATACTTTGACTATGTACTTTCAACAATACTGGAGAGATAAGAGACTAGCTTATGCTGGCATCCCTCTCAACCTCACGCTTGATAATCGAGTGGCAGATCAACTCTGGGTGCCTGACACTTACTTCTTAAATGACAAGAAATCATTTGTACATGGTGTTACTGTGAAGAATCGAATGATTCGCCTTCACCCAGATGGAACGGTGCTTTATGGCCTCAGGTCTGTACTTTTATGATGAAAATTTCATACCCATTGCTATGTATTGTTGATATTTGTTTCCCAGTCCAAGGTTATTACAAACATTGTGTAGCATATTATGTAACCTTCCCTGTAACTCTGAAAAATGCCCGTAGAAAATAAATGACACACTCAATGTTTCTTAATTTTGCCAGGAGCATCTTCAGTCAGGTTTTATCTGTTTATGTAGAGTCACCATATCTGGAAAGCCCAGTGGCGGTAGGAAGCAGAAAGGCAAGCATTAATTGCAAACCTGAACATTTCATTCAAAACACAGGCGGTAAGACTGGACGTGGGTGCTTATGTCATCTTTTGATGTGTTTGTAGTCTGTAAAAAAAAGAAAATCACAAATAACCCTGGTTAACTGAACACAGCCAGTTAAAACATGACTGCATATACTTTCAGTAGTTCCTTCAAACAGGGACCAGCACTGCAACGCTGTATATTTGAATGCATTAAGGTACAAAGTGACCTTACCCTATCCTACTTTCTGCATATTTTAGCCTTGACCTGTACTTCCTATTATTATTTTTTCCCTCTCACAGATTTTATGGTTAGAAATGACAAAAATTCTTCACTTAATAAGCATTATTACACTAGCAAGAACCTTAATGGAGGCTCAGTAGTATCAAAATGTCTTTCTGTTCAGATAGGTTTTTCCATTTGCTTCAGTGGTTCAGACTATACCAACAAAACAAGTTTCTGTCAGGGTAAGCTCCATTTATGTCATAGGAGGTTTCTTGTATTTTAAGCACCAATAATGCTCAAGACTTGCACATGGCAGTGCACGACAAAGAGGGCCTAGTATAAACATGAATCAGATCTGCAAAGCAGTGCACATACCTTATATTTTCTGTCTCATTATTTTACTTGCTTTTGTTTTTTATCAGCAGTTCATTTTTTTTTACCTGACTTGGGTCTTGACCTCTCACCTCTTCAACTCCAATTATATAGTATATATGAGCTATATTTAGATGAATCTCTCTAGGCAAAAAGTAAAACAGACTCAGTCTATCATGAAGCTTTGAAGAAGTCCAGTATGTTCAGGAAATGATGTCTTCAAAACAAACCCTTTTTAGCAGAATGAGGCTTTCATCTTGTATACTTTGTACCAGATATTGAATATTGCAGATACTTAAATATCAAAAAAAAATGATGTAAGGTCTTTTTGTTTCCTTTACTCTTTATCAACAACCATCCCCGTAAGCAATGAAATAAAAAAAAATATGGAGATTAGAACTCTTGTGATTATAACATTGTACACTGTCTTTCTGTCATACTCTAAAAACATTTAAAGTCTTTCAGGTGGAGATTATTTGTCATAAAATAGCATATTTGAATAAGTTAGATTCCTTTTCTGCAAAATGTGGATGTCCACAAGCAGATTGCACTCTCCTTGATGTGGCAATCTTTTTCCCATTTACTTTCTTCTGGACACAGGCAATATTCATGGTCTGATTTTGCTGCATGTGTGGGAGAGTGGCTGCTTAATGAAGGATAACTGTCTGAAATTAAATCTTGGCAAAATATGGGACACCATTATAAGAAGGAAGAAAATATCTGTGAATGTTAGCTCCCTTGATCTAAAGCTTTTAACTTTGCACTGCTCTACAGCTATCCTACCTTCTTATGGCTTTTGAATATCCAAATTACATTGCCTTCAAGCTGCTATCTGGAGAAAATGGTTTGAGAACCAGAACCTGGAGGTTTCCGTATGTGCCACAAAATACAGGGTCACTGAGAATAAAAAGGCAAATTTTAGGAGGTACAATACCTTACATCACTGAGTAAAGCAGATCCTCAAAAATACATATAATGAAAATGATCGCTAGGCTTCACTGGTTCTCATTAAAAAAATAGAATTTCCATAGTGAATTTTTCATGTTTTTTTTTTCATCAAAACTCTGTGAAAATGAGCTCTGTGGCTTTTCAAAGTTCGACCCATTGCTGGAAGGTTTTTTGCTTTGAGCATTATCCTGACTTTGGCCCACCTTGTTCATAGCAATATAGAAGGCATATGACTATACAGCAGATTTGTACATAATAGAACAAAACAGAGATAACGACATTTATATGCTGGGGATCAAAAATAGAGTCTTTCTGACTGCCTGTGTGCTTGCTGTATATAGACCTATTGTTCTCAGGCATTTCAACGTTGAATATTATAATAGAGTGGAGGATTATTTTTTTAATATCTGAAGGGATTATTCACCTAGTTATCACCTGTATGTAAAACACGGATATTTGCAAGGTGAGGAGGATATCTGTGCTTGGTCAGACAATGCAACTGGACTTGGTTCTGTTTGTTACTGGAAGAACACATTTCTGCATCAAGATGAAAAAAGGATCAAATTAGCTGTCAGAGCTGTGACCCTTTCATGAAACAGTATCTATGTTGCTTAAATTGATTTAAATTGTAAGCATATATTTCTGTCATTGTTTAAGCAACATCACCTCGCATTTCAGTGCTAGATCAATATAAATTAAGGCAATAAAGTAGCAGAAGAAAAGATAAGAGAAACTATATACAGAGAACAGATATTAGACTGGGGAATTTTTAACAATCAAAAATATTTCTTTGGTGTATTGCTTTCATCCAAAATGCATGTGTATCTGTGTTCGGCTTTATCTTTGTCTGGCTCATGTAATTGTTTCTCTGTCACTGCTGCGATGATGAGTTCTTGAAACCTTGTTGTCCTGCTGTGCCAGGCAACATCCCATCCCATAAAAAAATAAACCCGTTCTTTTCAGAAGCATGCACAAGCCTGAGCAATTGAGGTTTGCTTTCAGTGAGCATTTGTGCAAGTTTTGTTGGTCTGCTTGAGATTTCATTCAGAAGGGAACTGCAAAAACTTACTTTGGGTAAATGTGGTAAATCTATTTCTACCCAAATCTATCTCTACCTCCTTTTTTTAGCAGGTCTCTATGAAATTAAAAATACACATTTTGCAGTAGCGTAAGCCAGGCCTTGGAAAGAATGTGCAGCTTAGGATGCTGGAATTTGTTAGACAGAACCACTGTGGTACATGGACAGACTAAAATCAAAATATGTTCCTTAAAAACTCATAAGGTGATTAATGTGTTGAGTGCAAGTTTGAAAGCTGCATTATTTTTAATAAACCTGTCAGATTAATCATTTATAAATGCATATTTATGCATAGGTGGCATTTAAAACTAATTATCCAACATAACAGTTGGAATTGCTCGTACCACCCTCACGCTTGTATCAATTTAGATCATTTGTATTCTGTTGCAGGATCTTAAATGAGTTCTAGTTCAGTGCAGCTGAATGTACTAAAACATGGGATAGAAATCTCGTAGTAAGAAGGTCCAAGTGTACCTGATCACTTTACTTGGAGCACAATTATCAGTTGACTCATTGATTGCCTAATCTGTAGGCTTCATAAAGATGATAACTGCTAACTTTGTCATTTAATATGCTCATCGGTGTTCACAAATTTCAGGTTAAGTTTTCTCCTCTAAGATCCTAGGCTCAGCTAGAGCTACTAATGCTGGAGAGACAGTCATCTCCATAACTAATAATCCTGGCTAGCACCTTGCTTGAGGGTTCAGAAGGGCATTTGCAGTCATTCAGTGTAGAGAAACCACTTGCTAAACCACAGAGCAGATCCTTGACATTTTCCTTCTCTGGTTTCTTTGTGGTCATACAACTATCTCTCTGTACAAAGAAATTTCAGTATTTTCTTGCAAAAGGACTTTTTTACAGTCCTATTTCATCTTCTGTTGTCCTATGAAACAGTTCTAGTGATCTCACTCCATTCCTTTGAGTCTTACATGAAGATATCCACTTGAAATAATGCACCTGCTAAAGATAAGCATTCTTTCATTTCTATTCTAGGAGAATTAGATAAGAAATTCGTAATAACAGCAGGGATTTTTAGTGTGAAAGAGTTGAAGAAGGGCACCTAAACAATCCTGAATTTCAAGCTAGTCTACCAAATTCGGAGCCTGTCAGATAGGATGTTAAAAAGATTAAATAGAAAGTTTCAGAGATGAGAAAACATAAGGACAAAACATGATGGTTCCAGGTTTTAGTAGTATATTTAAAGGATTTCTTCTCTTGTGTTATTAGCATAATTTTTTTCCAGAATGGAATTTGTTAGGAGTTAACTATGCATGGACTATATGTCTTGTCCATATCAGAAGGTCAGTGAGGAACAGACATAGTCAAATGCAGGAGAGGATAGATAATTTATTTTGAAGAAAATGATACACAATAATGTACAGACTCCAGATGAAGGCTATGATTCAGCAAAACACTGAAATATACTGAAGATGAATCATGAGCTAGTATACATGTTTATATCTGTCTAAAAGTTAATACAAATATATAAAGCCATTAGTTAAAAAAAATGAAAATGCTGTGTGCAGCTGTTAATGTAATTGTTTTCATTGTCTATGTGTGTTGTTGGCTCTTACTCTTGACACACAAGAGCTGGGTGAAAAATGTAGATTCATCAATATTGAAATGTTTGGCAAATTCATTTTGATTTTGCTAAATTGCCTACACTAGAAATAAAAGGAGCAAAATTATATTCTGACTTTGGGTGAAAATTTTAAATTCAGGATGACTCTTCATTATAGAATTCACCGCATTTTTTATTTTAAGAGAACTATACTTGTTTTTTAAACAAAACATTTTGTTAGACTTCTTTTTGACATTGCAGTTTACCTATTCTTTTTCTACAGAGAAACTACAAAAGAATGCTCTTCTACAAAGAACTATAAATTCAGTTACTCAGCTTGAATCATTCTGACATTTGTAGCAGATTTTTACTACTTCTCTTTTTCTTATATAATGTCATACTATTTAAGCTCAGCAAATTTTTGTATACATTTACATATCCAGATTGGTTTCCTGAACCCTAAAGGCATTGGTCACATAAATGTAAGTTGCAGCAAGTTATTCCATTTTAATCAACGTAACTGTTTTTGTGTTAAGCTACTACACAGTGTTGTACCATGGACCAGATTCTCAATTATTGTAAGCCAATCTTCAGAGTCTTCACTTTCGGGAGGAGGGAAAAAAAAAAAAAAGGATTGCTGGATGTATAGCAATTTTGTTGATATTTTTATTTCAGAATCACAACCACTGCAGCTTGTATGATGGACTTGAGAAGATACCCGTTAGACGAACAGAACTGTACTCTGGAAATAGAAAGCTGTATGTACAAGATGTGTGTAAAACCTAGTCCAGATGTGGGGCAGTTTTCCTTTAATATAACTGTAAAATAGTTATGCTACTGTGTTTAACCTTTAAATATATCATGGAATTAGCAGCCTTTGTTGTTTTAAAATTTCTTTTTGCTTATTTGTCAGTTTTTAATATATAATGGTTCATCCATTTCTGTTTTGCAAATATGTTATAGAAAAATGGGTTTAGGAGAGAATGAAGCAATTTATTGCTCCAGAGGGCTGTTGAAGATGCTTATATTCAACACAAGAGTATGAATGTTCGTATTTTAATCAGGTTCATTTTAAAGAGATACAATTTTCTTCTGATCTGCTTTATTATGCATGGATGGTCTTGCTGCAGGACCCCCTGGGCCTTCAGATAGGCTCCATTCATGGGCTGGAATTCTGTTCTACACAGAAATAGATTCTCTCTTCAACCTAGTCATACCCTATAACTGGAATATTCAGATGTATGCTTGTGCTTCAAGAGTTCCTGCGCCTTTTCTGATGCTGCCTGAAGGTTGTGTGTCTTATACAGAAAATACCACTACATATTGTTATGCTTTTATGAAAATTGCATTCAGCAGGCATTCTCCACTGCAGAAGCTAATGGAAATGGTGCCACTCACACTCTTCTTTAGTATAAGTGGAAAATATCTGCCCAAGTGTGTTTGTCTGCCTTCACAGAATAATCTGTGTTTTTCTGATAATTACTGGCATGAGAGTGCACTTGGGTTTTGGTTCTAGATGCATGTGATGTCTTAATTCACACTATTCTGTGATCTTGCAGATTGCAATCAGCAATCCCTGGAAGTGGTAATGTGTGGTATTTTCTGGCTCATAGGGGCCATTCATCTTTTGTGGATTTCCTAAGAATGATTCTGAAGAAGGAAGAAAACAGCACTTTGCCTCAGATTTCTGCGTATATGTTAATGGAGCATCTCTTTAGGAGATCTTCTCAGAATCCTAGCACATCACAGCCATACCAAAATACTATACACCATTCCAGCTGCTTTAATTCTTTAATTGTCTGAAATGACAAACCACCTCTTCTGTGCCTGAAGCTCCATTAAGTTCTGCTGTTTTTTTTCACATTTTTCTCCTGCTTTGTCTGCAGATGGCTACACAACCGATGACATAGAGTTCTATTGGAGAGGAGGAGATAATGCAGTCACTGGTGTAGAAAGGATTGAACTTCCTCAGTTCTCCATTGTGGAATACAGACTGGTGTCAAAGAATGTTGTCTTTGCCACAGGCAAGTATTATCATTTGGCTATTCAGTGCTTAATTGTGTACAACAATTACTACTGTATTAATCATTATCACATATAATCTTAGCACTGTGTGCAGTGTTCGGCTAAAGAAATTACTTGCTTCATAAAGCCTTTATCCAGAAATCCATGAAAAAGCTTTTCTTGCTGCTTTTTTTTCCTATTTCGTTCTATGTGTCTCTGAGTGTGTGCGTGTGTCATACTTAACCAGGCGCCTAAATATCTATGATTTAAGTAAATACGAAGTCATTCACCTCTGAATCATCAGTTTAGCTGTAGCCTACAGGGTTACTGATCATACAGAGTATGCTGTGGCATTCTAGGTCAAAAAGACACATATTTTTGAACTCCTCCCCACAGCTTTTCAGGACATGTTTGTTTTGCTGTTGTACGATGAATGTAATGCCTTTTTTCACCTTGATTTGTATTGATATTACTAAATAGTGGTATATGCATAGCCAGTGCTTTTTCTTCATCATTGTTAAGATACTAAAAATTAAATCCCTGGGTTATTTCCTTCTTGTTCTCCTAAAAATAAAGTAATAAGGAAAGCTTTGGACCTCTTCAGATGATAAAGCGCAGCATGGATTTACGTGCTTGATATTAGGCACCAGTTAACACGTTGCTATGTGTGACAAGCCCAAAGCAACACAGAAAATTATCAGCAAGTGGGGACCTCTAGATCTTCAGTCCAAACCAGGCAGTGGAAGCGTGCTGTTCCTTCTGTCCCAGAGCACTCGAACAAATGAAGCACTGCTCTGTTACGTTTGTAAGTGCCGCCTCACCCACTCCTTGGACATAGCATCTGTTTCAAAGTACATAGAACACTAGTTATATTTCAGAACAAAATATAAATATTGCTAGGAGTGAAATTAGTATAAGGGATATTGCTAACTGCTGCCATCTTTGGTTATCTTTATGAACGGAAGCTTCTTTTATTTTTTGTTTTAACAGAGGGAGAAACAACTACTTTAACCCTGTATCTCTCCCTCCTGCAGCTCTTGCCTCCTTTGGTAGTCAGAGTCCTCCACAGCACTAGAGGTATTTTGTGAAGCAGCTTTTAGGACAACAATGACACTGCCTATTTGAGAGGTTTTGATGACAGTCCAAAGCCACTTTTTAGTTCAGTATGAAGTGTTTCAGCAAAGTCTAGTAATTTCAAGGTGAGAGACAACTGTTAAATTCAGGGGGAAAAAAAGTTCAAAGACCTTTGAGGCAAATGCAAAAGAGAGTGAAGAGCAAATAAAAAACTAGGGGTAGACATTTATATGGCTAACAAAATACTCAGAATCATAACTTTTTTTACAATAAATTTTTGGAGGGATGTAAAATCTCATGCTTGATACTAGGGACCGGGATGAGGCTGTCATGGAGAACAGACTACTCTCTGTTTCTTGGATCATTTTTTGAAGTATTTTTTTTTGTCACTGTTCAAGACAGGATGTTACACCTACTGTTGTTTTGGTACAAGATACAAAAATGTGAATTTTTATGACAGATATTTCTATGCAAGAGAATCATCACATTTATTTCTCAAAACAATGCATCTAATATTAAAAGTCTGGAATATGCTAGTCAATCTGATGGATAAAGCCAGCAGAGTCCCTTTGCAATTCTTCTCAAGGACCTTCTTATGTTCCTTATGTTTCTCTAATTTTTGTGGAAAATATCTAGCATGCTTTTTTTTTTCTTTTTCTTTTATGACTTTGAGATTTATTAAGAGTCTCAAGGAAAGATGTTAGTTCTTTGCATGCAAAATCCTAGTGAACATTTCAGATTTTGATACAGTTTCACTTTGATTGTATAAAACCAAAAGAAGTCTTCAGAGTCATGCCATAAACTGTTTTTGTAGTAGTTATTTCTCCTATCCTCCATGAAGGAGCAGTACTGGATAATCTTGTGTAACTTATGCAAATGGAGAAATCTGTTCCCATAGTTACTACTAGGATGAAGTGGTAAGCATGAAAAAAAATACAGCTAATGACAGAAACCTGGGAGGGATGGTAAGAATATTGGAGGAACTGCAAGCATACTGAAGCCTAGCACTGGAGCTAAAAAAGATCTTGACAAATGGACAAAATGGACCTGAAAAAAACAAACAAACAAACAAACAAAAAACTATAAAAGCCAATGTGGGCGAGTAAGGATACAACTATACAGCTAATTATACGTTTCCAAATTCAGGAGGAGAATAAATGATTAGGCAGTATTTTTGTGTGTATTAATATGAGGGTTATTGTTGAACATGAACTAGTACCATCTTGTCTGAGAAGAAACAAACATCCCATAAGTGGTCCGACTTGCACTGCTAGGGCCTCAGCTGAGTAGGAAGCTGTGGACCAAAAGAAAACAATCTAGGAAAAAGTAGCAAGAATGAATGGAAGTCTAACAAATGTAATCCATGAGGAAAAAAAGAGACCATGTATATTGCATAGGACATAAGCCGCTCTATAAACAGAAAGTAATTGTCGTGAAATTATTGTGAAAAAGTCTGATTTGGCTATCCTAATGGCAGTTGAAGTCCATACACACTACCTTAAGACATCTCATATCATAGCACTAGATGCCTATTCATCAATGAGGCCCTTAGTCAAATCATTGCTGTAAGTGAAGTCTAAAGAGCAATTCAGCTCTTCAGTACCTCTATTTTATCAACTGAATATCAGCTAGGACACTATTCAGTTGCCTTTGCATATATATCTGGTACGATTTGAGATTCTGTGGCACATCCTGCTTAGCAATTAGGCAGTCCTTCCAAAGAGTCTTGGAGTCCTGTGTCTTATGTGCCAGTCTAGTGGGTCAGTTTTAATTACTTACTTAATTAGTATTATTTAAGTCCTAGCCTTCAGGCATCTCCTAAGGCATCTCAAATGGCAATAAATAGCTGTGTGTAGGTAATTGAACCACATCCTTAGAATCCTTAGAATCAGCCGGCTGTAAATCTAGGTCTCCATGGTTTATTCTGAGAGCCTAGACAGCTTCTGTATGTAACTACCTCCGTGCAAACACCTGAAATTAAATGCTTAAATTTCTGATCTTAATCCCCCTCCTAAATGATAAACAGGCATCCTAAGAAGCTGAGCAGGAATGAGGAAATAGAATACACAGCCTAAAACCTTCAAGATTCATTGCAGTTAGAGCTAGATTAGCAACTTGTTTGTAAGAGGAACGTAGTCCTAAAAGGTTTGAAAATTAATTATTTAGCATATTCTGAAAGATCAATCTGTAAAGTACATTTCCAATTAGCTGAAGAACTTTCCCAGAAGAACAGATTAATATAAGAATTCTGTAACTGACCAACTCTGTTATCTTGGTTTATACTTGAATAAAACAGCAAGAGACCAATTTAGCCTTGGAGCTAGATATTTCAGCTTGCTAGCTTTTAATGAAATTGAAGCAGAAACAAGTAATTACTTTTTACCAAGTGCTATATTCGTGTGAAAGAAGGATAATTTTCAGCTCAGTTATTGATTAAGTATTTGTTTTCATGTCTGCATTCTCAATCCTGGGTTAGATTAAAATATTGAAGAATAAATTCTGCTATTTGTGTGCTATTTAAATTATCCCAAAGTCATCTGCACGTTATGTGATGTGAGAGAAAAGGTAGAATATCTAACCTTTGGCCAGTACCACCGTTCTTTAGGCAAAAAGCATATTTTGCTGAAATGTTAACAGCTAGGATTTTCTAGTAATTAATAAAAGGTAGAATAGAGCTTTAATTGACAAATCATTATCCGTGCATGATAAAGCAAGGAACAGTGTCGTTGTACTCACCAATAATTCAATTATTAAAGAAATCACACATGGTGATTCCTTTTTAGGTAAATAAAGATCTGGGCTTACAATCTTTGATCCACACAGGTGAAAGCCCACCCACTTCACTTAGCTTTAGTCATCCAGATAAAGAGGGGAAATAAGCTGCCTTTACAGGAGTGTTCCTCTTTTTAGGATTTTTTTTTTTTTTTCCACAGCGCTGTTTGCTGGAAATGAGAAAGGACAGCAGGGAAGGCAGGCTGGAGGCAGGACCCATAAACCATCTGTGAAGGCATAAAAGTAATACGGATGAAAGTAATGCAAACTTCTATAGTGTCAGGGACAGCCATATAGCGGAAGGCTGTGGCAGCATGGCATTTGTGCTGTGTGGAAGTGGCAGGAGGTAGCACTGTCTGACAAAAACAAGACTACCAGTACATGTTTCAGCTTCAGGCTGAACTATACAAAGACCAAATTATTCTGAAATTGTCTGAGAAACAGACTTCCTGGTTTGCTGGAAGAAAAATGTTCTCTTTCTTCATTCCCTGAGGTTCCCCAGTGCTTCCATGTTCAGTGGTACTGGAACAGCCCAAGAAGAGGCATTGATTCTGTGATCAGTCCATTGAACCTGACATATATTCTTGAATGTATCCTTTAGATTGTTGAAGAAGCAGTATTTCATGGGGGAATTTCCAGTTATCACCTCTATCAGTGCTATTCCCCGGACCCGGATAGGACTTTTGAAAGTAAAAGATTTGTAGAAAACCCTTTCCATGGGTGGTATATTTTATGAAGTAATTTTCCTCAGCAGAGCTTTATGAAATTTCTGCATGATGCACTACACCTCTTACTGTAAAGAGGTGATCATGCCTGCTAAATTTTTAGCGTGTTTCATGGCAGGAGATGTTCCTGTTTCATTTACACAGTCTGCAGGCACAAAGTGGTGGAAACTGCTTCATGAGAAAACTCAATTAAAAAGTTAAGCTCTGTTAGCAAAGATGCTGACGTGATTTCGAAGAGACAGTTTGTCATTAAAAATAAGACAATGATACAGTCGGAATATGAAGATGTTTAGTTAGAAGCAAACTAAAATCTGAATGATTCTTTGCCAAGAATTATGTTGACTGTGGTCAGGGTTCCATAATGAAATAAATTCCTTTTGCTCTGCCAGTATTTATTTATTTGTGAAGCTAAAAAGCAATTCCATTTAATTCTGGAGAAAATATTATTGATTGAAATAATAACCAAGTGCATCTACCAAATATTTCACATTTTTGGTGATAGTTCTGAGATGTGTTTGATACAACAAAACAAATGTTGTTGCATAAGGTTTATACTTCCAGGGTGCTCCTGTTGCCTGAAAACTAGTATTTTTTTTCCTGTCACATGACCCAGCATATACCAAACTATCAGGAACATGATGAAGAGAAATCTGCAGTTTTCTACTCTTTTTTTCTCCTGAAGGGCATCCATCTTTCTTATATATATATAAATGTATGTAATTTCTTATACCATATGCAGAAATATGTATGTAATAATTTTAAGTGAATTTTGTAAGTTATTAATTGTTTATAAATCTAATTTATCACACGTTATACATGTGCGTATTGGAATACATAGGAAATGATTGTCTATCTAGAATGGGAGCTTCATTATGTTTAGAAATATTTGGAACAGATGATGTTGAGCTTATTAATTTTATCATTATTTATTTGCTTCAAAGGAAACAATTCATGAATTATATATAGCTGGAAATATTTCATGTACCTGCTTCTTATTTTTCGCTAAAACAGTTCTGAAAGAAAAATTCTGTCCAGCTCTAATTGATGTTACCAACTTTGGATCAGAATTGAAGGCTTTTTCTCACTGTGATTCAATCCAATTTACTTTTAACACTTCATGTAGCATATTTCTCATAGTTCAAGTGTAATTAAAAATGACCACGTCAAGAGCAACTGTTCTGTGTAAATGGAAAAAATGCAGATAATATTTGGAATTCTACTAATCCTTTAAATAAAATACTATACATAAAAATTGTGATTTGGATAAGCATTTTACATGAAGACTTAGACACATGTTTTTAAAATTAACCATTGTTCACCCATCTGTTCAATAATTTAGAATGACATACTCTATTTTTCCCAAATTCGGTTTGCTTGGACATCACTATATGCTCTGCAAGTTTTCTTTTAATACTGAGGAGTAATTCAGTGAAGGCTTTGTCCCTACTGTTCTTCGATTTCATAATACCCAGTACAATATGCATGCTTTAGTTTCTACGGAAACTGAAAACAAATATCTGCAAATGTCTTTTCATTAATATAAATAACGTTGGTTTTCCGTCCCTTTCCTTAGGTGCCTATCCAAGACTCTCACTGAGCTTCAGGTTGAAGAGGAATATTGGATACTTTATTCTTCAAACCTACATGCCCTCCATACTGATCACCATTTTATCATGGGTGTCATTCTGGATCAATTATGATGCATCAGCAGCAAGAGTTGCCCTTGGTATGTGATAAAGGATGAGTGGGACATTAAAATGTCAGGCTGAATGTAGCCTTTGGAGGTTGTTAAACAGTGCAAAATGATGTCAGTGTTTTGATATTCCAAAATCATTTACGTCAAAATCATGTCATTCAGTATTGCCTCAGAAGTGATGAGTTCTCCCCACATACAAGAACAGAGCTACTACTTAAAGCAGCTCAAAGTTCATCAAAGTCATTCATCAAAGTTAGTATTATTGTCAGTACCTTCAGTGAGGGTGCCGGCTCCAAAATCATACTCCAAGGATTTGAGTTTGGACTTCTAGGCCAGCTCAGTGTGGAAAGAAAAATGTGGCTCCAAGCCTCCACCTGGGGTTCTGGCTCAAGTTATTGGGACTGTTGTAACTTAGAGTGGCAGGAGCAGACCTCAAGGTCTTCTGTGCTAGCTGGGAACATCAGAACACAGGAGCACATCAGCTACAGACCATGACATCCCATCTCGCTCTCAGAATGCCTAGTATACTGAGCGCATTTTTATGACAGCTTTAAGTGCCTTTTACCCCATGGCAGAAAAACATGGATTTAACACAAATTTTGACCAATCCCAGACTTTTTCAGGTCAAAGAATCCTTTTGGTAGGGGAAGGAAGCCTCAAAATATCCAGTAGGAAATATTTCATATGTTACAAAAGCATGGTAGGGGATAACTGTAGACAAGGAAGATCCATAAGTAATCCTTGTGACTCCTGCTGCTTTTCATCTAATCCCAAATCCGATCTCCAGACAGTGTTTCCCAGTAGGACATACCTTCTCACCTGAAACTTGACACTAGACCTGTACTGTATAATAACTTCTGACTCTGCTCTATTCTCTTAAAAAAAAAAAGAGAGAAAGAGCATGTTCTCTAGTTCCCCTATTTTTCTGATATGTACCACAGCAAACAAAGACTGCAAGCCATGCCCATACATTTACCTATCTCTGTAACTCCTTAACTCCACATACCAAAGCAGGCTGAGCTGCTACAATTATATCTGTGATGTGCAATATTATATTACATCCTAATATCTAAACTGAAGTTACTGGAAATACTGCAGATTAACTGGAGTTTTTACAGTAATTCTCTAGGATTAGCTGGTATGTATGTGCATAGTACATATCACACACTATGGCATTACCACACAACAGCTAATGCATGTTCAGCAGGTTGAAGATACGTAGTAGTTTAAAGGAAAGCAGGACATAGAATCCAGTCAACTCTGTTATATTCATAAATGAACTACTGATAGCAAAGATCCACCCCTGAAATATTATGGTCTCTTATAGGATAATAGGGATGAGGGGAACACTTCAGAATCATCTGCTAGCATCTAGATTTTTATCGCTAGCCAGAATTGCAGTGAACAGAGGTACTTAGACAGAAATAACCAACCTGGTGACACTCTACATCCTCCTACAACAGGCTCACATTTTTTTTCTATTTTTTCCCTTGTTTAAGGAACGAGACTATCTAATGTGACCTATTTCTGTCTTGCACCACAGTTCATCAAGTGCTATACTGTGATAACACAGATACTAGAAAAAAAAGTCGGTCAGTACATTTAAAGGATTCTCAAGATACCAGATGTTCTATTTCCAATTCATAGAAAGCCCTTTGGAAAGGAAGAAAATATATTGAATAGATTCTTCTGAGAAAACAGTCAGTGCCTTGTATTGTTTGATATTGCTTTTAGAAAGTTCTGCATCACAGATCTAATGCTGTGCTCCTTTGTATAGGCAGTTTTATGAGACTGCAACTGGTAGGAAATTGTATAAAAGCAAAAAGGCAGTGTCGCATCATTGGACACACCTGGCTCTGGAAAGCTCGGTACAGAGGAGAGTAAAGCCTGTTGGCCTAGGTATCTGTTAGAGGAAGGATTCCTGGTGCAGTCCTCATAGACGTGGAGACAAGCTTTACTCAGCCTCTGCAGAAAGGCTGTGTTCTCTGAAAGCCTGAATCTGACCCATTCGGTTCTGTGTTTTGCTCCAGCCTGTGGTCCCTGGATGCGCACATTATCTGTGCTCCAGCCTGGAGTGAGCCAAGTAGTTCTTTCAGCAAAGAAACCCAGGCTGAGAACAAAGGACAGTTCATTCCAAAGCTTTGTGCCATAGACAATGTGAATTGAGGCTGATGTCAAGAGAAATATTCAGACCCTTCAATTATGGGGCACCAGTGCTCAAAACTGTGAGATCTTTTTTTTATACTTGGCCCTTGAGGTTCCTAAATTCAGTCCTGTGAGTAAGAAGAAAAATAATCTTGTGCTCCTACCATCCTTGGGGAAGGCTGTAGTCACGAGATTATCCTATTTTTATATGATGGGTAAATGATACCTGCTTCTCCTACGGCTGTGCTTTGAAAGAAATTCATGATTGTTAGAAGGAAGACACTCATCTCTCCACCGGTGGGGCATGTGCCTGTAGTGCATAACTCAGGATCTCCTGATCTCCCAGGGAAAATCTCTCCTTTTGGCTAATGGTAGACACCACAGCAATTAGTGTTTCACCCAAAGAGCCACTGGACTCCCAAGGTAGAGTGTAGGGAATTATTTTCAGAATTCAGGTTTTACCAATCCAGCACAGAAAATGTGGCCACTGCAACACCTTCTGGGCAGACTTCCAAAACCCTTGGTGGGTCAAGTCTCTGATAAGCACCTATGGGATGATAATGAGATGCCAAAGTGTGTTAACAGATAAATCTGTGGATTTCTGATACAGGAGTCAATTTTATCTTGGAATCCCTTGCAGGAAGCAATAGCAGGAAATCCTACCGTGAAAGAAAACAATTCAAGCTAGAGAAAACTCATGGGATGCAAATGTGTGGTGATATCAGATATAGCCCTGCAACCTTCTTGCCCCTTTTCCCTGTGCTGGCAGGGAGGTTTCCAAGAGAGCTTGTCAAAGTTTCTTTAGGTAAAAATAAATCTAATGTGACTCTCACATGTCAGTTATACTCCTCGTTTTACTGCAGAGTTTGGTGGATTATACATACTCCTTTTTTTTTTTAATAAGCTTGTTTTGTATGTGGCTCTACTGTATTTCAAACCATGAAAGATCAGATATCAGCAGACACTTGTTTAACAGTTTAGAGGAAAAGCATTGGAAACCTCATGACCATAACCTGCTAACTATACAAAATGTCTCTTACGGACACTCCTAGGCTACTACTGCTCTTCCCTGGAGTGACACTCTTTACACAAACAGATGGATTTTGAGTTATAGTATCCTTATTTCTGTCTTCAGGTAGAAAGAGCTGTGCTTTCTAATATGTCAGATTTTTTCTATTGTTCTTAATTTTTGTTCTGCCTGCATTTCTTAATTTTTGTTCTGCCTGCATTTTACTGTCTACATAGAAACTGATTGTATAACTATGGAATCAAAGAAAATAGTAGTGGAAGCAGATCTATTAGAATGGCTTGCCTCTTTTTTGAATGCAGAACTAGTCTACAAATCAGTGTTTTCAGCCTTCTGTGATTTGTGATTCCCATAAAATTTCAAGCAGAGATACCTACAGTTTATTGTATGTTCAAGCAGACTAACAATAAACTTGGTTTTTTACTACTTTTCAAAATCAGATTTCTGTAATATATTTTCAAATGCTATGTCCATTCCTAGGTAAATAAATGAGGATTTCACATACCTAATAGGTCTTCTGGGAACTTTGTTAGTGTCCAGTGGACACTCTAAAAATGCTGCTCTGCCTCCTTGGCTTTTCCTTTCCTCAAATCTGCAGACTGGTCTGCCCCGCATTGCTCATTTCACCTCTTTCTAGCTATCTAAAAATTAGTCTCAAGTTCCCTTTCATGAAGAGAATATATTGTCTTATCCTGAAATAGGTGTATAAAATATAGGGCACAAACTGCACAAGAGAAGTGCTTATCTGTCTCCATCTACCATACACGAAATTACTTCAACCTGCTGTTAAACTGTTAGAAATTTCAAATGGGATGAGAGGAATCTATTGCCAAGGTAGGTAGTGGGCTTTGCAAATGCTCTCCCTTAATATGTTCACATGGTTTTATCTATCCAGTCCCCTCCTCACTTTTGTTACTTCCTGAAAATTTCTCTCTGTTATGTGATGCTACCACAGTGCTGCAAGCACCTTTAATGCTTTACAGAATATTTACATTCCTATCTCAGATCAGTTTGGTCTTCATGGAGCAGATGCTCAGTACAGCTACACTGGCTTCAATGAAGATATGTTAACTCACTGAAGTTATACTATGCCCCATTTTTCGCTATTCTCACAGATCCTGTGGAGAAAATATTATAAAATATTATAATGTTATAAAATAATGCATCAAAATTTAATTTTCATTTGCCATGAGACTCACTTGGGAGACTTCTTTCACAAATTTTTAAACTTCTGCACATTGACAAGGGAAGTTTGCTGAAAAGGAAAACCAAACTGAAGCATGTTATGCTTAGGTTTGTAAGATACACGTTCTTTTCTTTCTTTGTCTAGGAATTACAACTGTGCTGACTATGACAACAATCAACACTCACCTGAGAGAGACTTTACCTAAAATTCCATATGTTAAAGCCATTGACATGTATCTTATGGGCTGCTTTGTATTTGTCTTCTTGGCCTTACTTGAATACGCCTTTGTCAACTATATTTTCTTCGGAAAAGGCCCTCAAAGGCAGAAGAAACTTGCAGAAAAAACAGCAAAGTCAAACAACGATCGCTCAAAGTTTGAAGGCAACCGGGTAGGATTCTTTATTCTATATATGATCTTTCTTTTCTTCCTATTAAAAAAGTAATTATATGAAAGAAACATAAAAAACATGCATAAAAACAATGCAAACTACTTTTTGTGGGAAAACTTTAGCTTTTTTTTCTAAGAATCTAAATAGAAGAATATATTTAGGCATACCAAAAACTAAATGAGCATGATTTGCATGACAAGAAACTAATAAGAAGAAAATGGAGTGCAGCTAGCTTGAAAATAAAAGCCTTTATTTGACTAAATCTAATTTCATCATGATTTGGTCTAAGTACCTACATGAGGGAATCTTGGATCTGAGCATACATTTCTCTCTTCTCTTAGAGCAGATATATTTAGAATGGGGATTAGTTCTAGCTTGCTACTTTAGCTGCCTGCATTGCTATGTAGCATTGTCTGCTGCAGCTGTGGAAAGCCAGCAGAATATTATAATTCCTAGGTAAACTTTCAGATTCTTTCAGTAACTTCTTCATTATCTGTCTTAGAACCAGTACAGATTTCTTCCAGATGAGTCATTTGATTTAGCTTAAGATAAAGGTTTGGGTACAAATTGAAACCCAGGAAGTTCCACCTCCATATAAGGAAGAACCTGCTTTCTGTGGGGGTGCCAGAGCCCTGGAACAGGCTGCCCAGAGAGGCTGTGGAGTCTCCTTCTCTGGAGATCTTCCAAACCCGCCTGGATGCCACCCTGTGCCCCGTGCTCTGGGTGTCCCTGCTGGATCTCTAGAGGTCCCTTCCAACCTCAGCCATTCTGGGATTCTGTGATTCAGTGTGATTTCTAAAGCAAAGTGGTCAGTACTGATTGACATCAGCATATTTCCTTGCCTTGAATATGAGTTAATGCAACACATTTTTTTCCCTTTTGGAAATAAAGAAAAAGAAAAAAAAAAAAAACACAGTAACCAAAACAATACAATAAAAGCAAACAATGTCAATTTCAATTGAGGTTTTTTTTCTTTTGTTTTTGTGGTTAAAATGATTTCAATTAGACATTTCCATTCAGTTCTGTGGTGCCAGACTATTTTTTTTCTGTCATCTATAAATTAAAAGAGTTCACAGTGATAAAACTACTATCATCTGCTTTATTAAAAAGAAATATCACAGAAGTAATTGCAAACTATCTACTGGCTGCTCTATAGCAACTGTTACAAGAACTATGCCTGATTGTTGAGAGCTCATCTCTGTGAAATATATTTTGAACCAATAAACTCATTTTTGTCCACTGAATTATGAAACCAGAATCTCATCACAGTTGGCTGCGCTCCTTAGGACTATGCTAGCAAGAAAAATGAATTCTCTTTCTTTGAAAAATAGATAATTATAATAATAAAAAAGCAGATGGAAAAAGAGAATATCGCAACTGAAAGCAATAGAGATTTTTGCTGCAAGCAGGTAATGCAGATGTATGCACTAAGGTTCAGTTATTCCAATGAGAACCATCTGGCAAATCTCATCCATTTAAATGATTTATATAATTCAGTGTAAGACTTGTTAATTGGACCAATATCTCCCTAATTCTGAATTTTCTTCTATATTGAGATCAATGGGTATAGACCCATAAAAGAAGCATGAGTGCAAGCATAAGTACCTTAACTAATGAAAATGAGGGGTTTTCATACCCACATTGGGTCATGTGTATATCGCAGACCTGATCATACTGTATATCATCATTTTACCTCACTTTTGACTTGCAACCTTTTCTTTCTGGACCATCCTAAGGGGACATCCTATGGGATGTTCTGAATTTTCTTCTGGTTTAATGTCAACTTTATGTAGACCAAACTTAAGATACAGTTTCAGCATACCAGAGGTCAAGTAAAAGTGTCTTCCTTTGGTGCTTAGGGATCCTAGCTATGGAAGGGAACTCTCTATACTGGTTGGTTGAAACAAACTAGTAATGAATGTGAATATTTGCTATTCAAATACATTTAGGATAAATTACATGATATGTTCCCATTCTGTGCATAATGCTTTCTGTCTTGAGGTGGTGAAGTCAAGAGAGCTTCATTGCAATCGCTGGAGTCGGTGCCTTCAGAGGACAGTTGTCAGCATACAACACCCAAAGACAGGGACATTAGGTTAGAACAAAAAATTGGCAGAAGGTGCAGATTCAGTGGGTGCAGAATGTCTAATTTGAATTTCTTGTTTAAGAAACACTAACCAAGCCCAAGGCAGAGGAGATGATTGCTCAGAGCAGATGAGTTCCATAGCTATCAGTACTAGCAGCTCCAGGGAATTCCATGCAGCAGAGCTGCTTTGGACAAACCCCAGATCACGCAAGGATCAGGCCTTCCAGAGACCTCAGCTCTGAGACAGGAAAAATGTTTCCACAGTTGTGGGCTCTGCCCACCATGTACTGTGCTACACTGCCACCCATGGATGTAGCGGGACAGGTGGTCACCACAAAGTTTTAACATACTTGCAGGAAGGAAAGCACCTGAAAGAGCTATGACATTGGCTCTGACCTCTACAGGAAGAGTAAAGAGGCATCAGTTTCCAAGCTTTACTGCAGTGGGTCTTGGAAGATCATTCAGTCTGATAGAAATAACAGTGTCTTGGCCCTTGCTGCCTTCTCACTGTACAGTTGTGACTGAGGATCTGGATGTCCTGGGAGAGGGTCATGTAGTGATGGAGTCCCAGACCATAGATTTAGACTATCTTGCATGAGTTCAATGAAATTATAGTTCTTGTCATCTCACTGAGGTTTCGGGCTTCAATGGAGTCTGTTTCAGTTCAGAAGGGCAAGGTGTCTAATCCTGAGAAATATTTTGTAACGTATGTTTTTGAGACACATTGTTTAAAAAAACAAACAAACTGGAAGTACATTTGCAGTTAACTCTGCTGTTTGTTTACTGTCAAAATGTACACCGTGACAGAAAGAAGGTTGCAAATATAAAACCAGAAAAGGCGTTAGTTTCTGAGGCTACCGTTTTTGGCTGATTTTTGTTGCTGTTACATTATAGCAATTCAATTTGTTTGTATGATGTGAACCGTGTGCACGAACTCCCTGTCATTGATTTAGAATCCTAGCTCGGAGCATCAGGGAAAAAAAAAAGAGAGGGACCAAACAAATAAACAATGTTCCATTTATTGGCCGTGTTGGGCAATAACAAGGTTGTGACCTGTGGGTATAATGACAAAACAGCTCTGTGCTGTATCAGGTCCAAACATTCAGCCTGAGTCAGTGGGGCTGTGGCAGTCTGGAAATCACCTGCTTATTTTTAAAGGCAGAACTTAGAGATAGCACAAGGTATTGCCTGGAGTTCAGGTCCTCAGTTTGACCATTGGTCTGGGGGTGGCTGAGGCTGGGAATGCACCCGAGACAGCACATTTCTCCCTTAGGCAAAGGAAACAGGAGAAGGACAAGCGAGAAGATCCTGATTTTGTCACTCAGGTGCATTCTAGCCCATGGAAACGTGTAAAACCAACCTGAAGGCTGATACTGCAGTTCATTTTTCACATATTAGAGGACTGAAATCTGGCATGCAAGCTCACAGTGTTGGTTGTAAACACTGCTCTCGTACGTACAGGAAAAGGGGTTTGCATGCTAGCCCATGGAAACGTGTAAAACCAACACGAAAGCTGATACTGCAGTTCATTTTTTACATATTAGAGGACTGGCATGCAAGCTCACAGGGTTGGTTGTAAACACTGCTCTCGTACATACAGGAAAAGGGGGTTGCATGCTTTTCTACTTGATTGCAGAACAGAAAACCTCCTAACTAAAATGCTCAAGACCACAATATTCACAGATTTGGTTACCATTCTGTTTTATCTGATAATTTCTGGGCAAAACAGCCAGTGTTGACACGCGGAATCACTGTTTCCCGGTGAATTTGCTCATGTCACGCCGGGGTCTGGTTTTGAGAACGTGACGCTGTGGTGGAAACAAGGTTCTTGGCGTCCTCCTCCGCGGCGCTGCTGGCCGCGTGCTGCTGGGCCGGGCTGTGCCCCAGCGGCTCCACCAGCTGCCGCCGAGCTGCCCGGGGTGCTGCTCCCCGCCACCCCGTGCGGCCTCGCGCCCGCCCTGCTCTGTGGTGGAGCCAACGCGCGCAAGGGCCCCCGGCGTGAGAGCCCTCGTAGCGCGAACCAGCGCGGCCGGGGTCCCACGTTGCCGAGACGGCAGAGAAACGCAGAAGGGAAGGGAAAACTGTGCCCTGTTTTCTCCTGTGTGGCCCGGTTTGAAGGGCCTGAGGTGACTGAGGCATGTCTGAGTAACTTGAGTTTCAGTGAACGGTTTCAGAAGATTCAAAGCGGGTGATGAGATGAAACCCAGGAGAACCTTTGCAAGTGACTCATTTACGGATCAGCAACGGGCTACAAAGAAAATTTCACGCAGAGCTATTTCTTCTTTTAACTCCTTTTTGATCCTGTTTTATTTTGGATAGCACACTTTAAATAGTACTCCTCTCTGAGTTTTTCCAGCCTATTCCAGTAAAGCCTGGTTACTGGAGACACATGGAGGATACTTTTCCTTTGCATTATTTTTTTTTACTGTACCAGTTTAGGATTGAAAACCTTAATACCAAGGTTTACGTATGAGGATGAATTCTAGGAAAAACTGGATCTTCATTTTTCATAAAATGTAATACTGTGACACTGGTGCCTGAGTTAAAGTCCTGTGTGTATAGAAAAAATGTCACACAAAAGAAGGGATGGCCTGCAAAAGTGTGTCCTATGAAAACCAGTTACCTGTTTCTCAGACCAATTCTGTTTCTCCTGGTTTTGTTGGTACTTTCATGTTTCATTTGTAGCTCTCAGCACTTTCAGATTTGTTACATAAATTGTGGTTTTTAAATAAGGCTCAGATACAGCCTAATTTACAACTAAATCAGCATGAGAGAGCTCTAAGGCAATCCTGCTCTCACTTGTTGTTCACTCTCGTGGTAGAGGCTTCTGGCGAATCAGCTGGTGAGCATGTGTTTTGGGCATTGCTCCTTCTGGGCCAGTCCACAGAGGTTATCATTTGTTACAGTCCCCTGCTAAAAATACTGCTTCTTAGTTCAAGCTGTGGCAATTTACGTTTTCCGTTTGGTGGGACCAAGAGTTCGGCCCCAGGGTATCAATCAGGAGGGTAACTATCACACGGGCTCACTCAAGCTTCAAACCCCTGTGGCTGCCAGACATGTGGGAAGAGCTTCCTTTGAGCAGAAATAATACATAACTCTCTGTAAAAAGGACCTTCTAGTTCTGCAGCGCTGCCCTTTTTCTTTTTTCTTTTTTTTCTTCTGTTCTGGTGATTCCTAGTTCAAACTCCCACTGTTGGCTAAAGCAGCATCTTCCCATCAGCGTTACTTAGATTAGAGGCCCAGGCCATTTACATCTGCTTAGCGCTTTTAAAGAATTGTTAATTATAGCAGTGATTCTCACAAGTGGGATTTTATTCTGAGAATGAAAATCTTGGCTGCTGGGTAGAATTATCATTCATTTAAATTGAGAAATATGAGAATAGCAAAGCTGGCAGTATTCTCCCGTGCATCTTCATCTTTTCTGGATGCTTTTCTTGGTGCTATTTTGAATGGTGGGATATTTTTGAAATATGAGTATGATGAGTAGGTGCCAAGTTTGGGGAAATATCTCTGAGGGCGACAAACACAGCTCCTGTGGGAAGAAGGCTGGTTCTGCAGCATTTTTGATGGGGACATTCAGTGTGCGCTGGAAAGTCGTATGTGTGCTTGTTTTGATCCGAAACAACATTGTGCAAGTATGAATGGTGCCGATCCACATGCTGTAAGAGAGATTTTGTGTACAATTCATTGTACAATCCACAGATTACATGAACACACAGATGATATGAAATACAGGACTAAGGAGGACCATATGTTTATTTCCTTTTCTTTATCAAGGTTGTTATCAGTAATATAGATATGCAGCTTCCTATGCTTTTTTATTCTTCATGCTTTTCTTTATTTTCAGCATCTTTACATCTTTCTGCTTCTACTGGCTGCCCTAAGTTCTACTGGGCTAATAGTAGCATAATTCTCTCTTTCATTCCTTTGTGCTTATTAATTAATATAAACAATTAGATTAAGATGGTAGTGGGAGAAGTATCAACTTTCAGACTCAATAGAGGGAATACTTGGCAATATCATGTATGACGTACCTGCATCTCTGGATTATTTAAAAATATTAGTGGGTAATATGGTCAATGAACTTTGCTTTAGGCACAGATTTAAGACCCAATTGCTTACTATTATATATGTTGGAAAGTCATTTACATGCAAGAAGATCAAAACTGCTGCCGACTAGTTTACCCCTGGCACAACTTCGAAGTAGCGGGAGTACAGATTACAATTTCCTTCTGAAATAATTTCCTTTTTATAATAATTTTAAAGAAATATTTATTTTGCAGGATAATGTGCTTGCATAATAATTTTGTAAAATAAAGCAAAACTACTTACAGAGGCAGCCTTTCATGCTGTTCTTGAAAACTGCTATTTGCATTTATATTATTTTATATGATGGAAAGTGTCTATATAGTATTTAAAAATTTGAGATTGATGAACTCATAAACATACCTATGGGGTCTGCGGAAAATAGTTCCTTTTTCTAGTTGTAGAACAGAGTGGAAGATTTATCAGGAAAAAAAAATAATTGTAAAGTACTCCTTAAAATTTATGAAGTATTAAACAGAGAACTAAATGAACCTGAAATAATCCTGACACTATCTAGTAGTAAATCAAACCTCATGGTAGTTTTCTGAGTGTAATAAAGTGTTTTCAAACTAGCATTAAAACTGAAGTTTTCCAAGACTCTCTCTTGATTAGAGAATGCTATTAAATGGCAGCTCTTTTATTTCTATAAAAACATAATACTTAACAGCTAAACAAGACAGTATCATTTTATTTATAATTAAACAATAGATTTGAGGCTTTCCAGGAGTAAAAAGGCTGTCAAAGTTTCAAATCTATAGTATAAATTTCAAACAGAGCATAGAGTTGAGCAAATTGGTGAAGTCATGTTTCTCTAAGAATAAAGCTAGAGCTTCTTTATGTTTTTTGTTTCTTTGTTTTTTGTAGCATGTCTGGTTTGGAAATGGCAAGCTTTCAAAAAGGAACCTTTTAATGTATTTTTTAAATGTATTTTTAGGTGTGTTTGTATGTATGTAAAATCTCTACCAGTGTTTCATGCTTCTCAGCTTCTAACTGGAATTTCATGAAAATCAGCCATTTCACACCAGTGCAGGAACTGCCGTTATGCAGAGGTGGAAGGAATGGGATTTGATTAAAATTGATTCTGAAATAAGAGCACCATTTTTGCATATTTAGGTCTGTGCTGATTCAGGGAATTAATTAATGATTTGGTGCTCGGCTGTCTCCATCTGCTCTGCTGAGCTTGCTGGGAAGCACTCCATGGAAATAACCAACTCTTGGCTGTGTCAGGGAAGTGATGGGAGTGTGAGCAGTGGAGCCCAGCTGCAGGGAAGAGGGCAATGAAGGGGTTCAGGTGGAGCCGCACTCAGCAGCAGAAAGGAGATCGCGTGGTGGCCCAGGGACAGCAGAGAAGACATGGCAAGGAAATCCTTAGGTTAAAGTAAGATCTCGGGGCGTGAGGGGAAGGCAGTTAAATGCAGACTGTCACCTTCGATTTTTGATAAGGTTCAAGAACAAAGCTTAGCGTTAATGTTTTGGGGAGAATTTCCAGTGTACAAACAATGATATTTGTGAGACAGATTATAAGATCATATTCTCAGGCTCACAAGATTGAACTTCAGTTTTATTTTAGATACTGGTCGTATTCTTAATCATAGGATGGGTCAGCGAGTTTCCTTAATATGTACCTGGAGTAACTGTACAGCTTGCCCAAAGCCACCGCACTGCACTCGTGTTCAGTCATGGAGGGTTTTGCTTGTACCTTCGGGCAAACATGAATCCGCTTGCACAGGATCCTGCCAGTATCAGTTTGTTTCTTTTATTCATTGAGATAGCTGTTGTCTGCTTTTCAAAGTCATTTAAATCATTGCTTAAATCGTTCAGAAGTCATGCTTATGTACAAATACTTTTTAACATGTTGCATACATTAACTATTCATACCTCACAACATCACCTTAAGACTGCCACAAAGCATTACTGTGTATTGCTCTCATTTTGTCAGGAGTTTAGGTGGTTTGTCCAAAGCCTGAGAAGAAATGAATATAATTTGCAGTAACAGGTCTCAAGAACATCTCTGGACCAGAAGCCTCGTTTCCCTTTCTGCAGACGTCTTCTTCTCTCCGTCTGCTTCTTTCTTGAATTTGGCATGCTAGTCTTTCAGTCTGTTAATAAGGAAATATATTTTCAAATGTTTATTTCCAAATACATTTCATTTGTCATCTTGAGAAAGTATATGCTGTCATGCAAGCTCATAGGACATAATGTTTTGTTCAAACAGAGCATTTGCACAATCACTGTAACTTCCTTGGCCACCTTTCAGGATTGATTTATAGATGCAGTGACTAGCAATGAAAACTGGCAGTATCACTTGTACAAGGCGAGATCAGAGGCAGAAATTAGAGTGGGGTGGCATGTAATGTTGGCAGATAAGGTGAAGTGGGCTATGAAGTATGATTAAATAGTTGAAATCAAAATAATACTTTAATGGGACAGGAGAACCTTGGCTGCGTAGGTTTTCCCACTTCCAGAGTACAGGCGTTTAGCTGACACCTCAGAGAAATCCAGTGCTCAGGATAGGAGGACAAAGTACTCATGGGCAGGCTAATGCCTTTATATATGTCGGTGGCAGGCAGAATCAAGAGAGATAGGAAGTCACCAGGAAATAAGCAGATGGCATCTATAGGATGTAGGAAAAGAGAGGGTGTAGAGACCTGCAAAGAGCAGCTAATACTGTCAGAGCAGTAGCACAGTAAAATGGTCTTTGCCAGCATTTTGAATAAGTTAAAGGAAGATGTTACAGTGCTCAGAGCTTAAGAGGAGAAAAGAAAGGATATGACATGTGATGCTGCGGAGGCTTGGATTAGAGAATTAGTTCTAAGCTTCATAAAGAAAGCCACTCATCTTAGAGATGTTTTACACAATGGTGCTACAAAGTCTGATCATAATTTGTACGAACTAAAAAAAAAAAAGAAAAACAGAACAAAGCAAATCAGTTGTTTAATCACTTATTTTCAGAGACCACTGCAAGGAATGATGGTACCCAAGGTTGTATTTTATAGCTATATGTGTATTCCCTGGTTACAGATCCTGCTCGAAACATGAACTCATTTTTATGAACCTCAGGCCCCTACTTCTATACCCAGTGGGTTCTAACAATTGGGAAAATAAATTCTTCTTAATGACACCTGAGATCTTTCCATCTCATTATTTTGGTCCACATTTTTTATTTTTATTGATAGGCACTCAGCAGTATAACATACAGCTGGCTACAACACTGAGATTTTTCTTTTTTCTCTTATTTGCTTGTTTCTCATTCATAGCCTTATATATACTTATGGCATTTATATGCATTTTGACCATCTTGATATACTATCATAATGGCTTTCACTGAGAAAAAAAAAACAAAATATGGTGTATATATTTGATAAAAGAAATACCAATTTTACAGAATTTTAGCAGTGCTGAAAAAAAAGATTAATACCTATGTATGTCTGTACACATACGTTTGAATACTCCCAATGCCTTTCACAAAGCTTGTAAAGGAACTGCTACCAGATGACCATACCAACTTAAAGCCATGGTAAAAGTCTGTTTTCTCAACCGCTTCTGTGATGAGATTTTTAACTCAACACAGAGCAGTTTAGAAAAAGAGTGTTAAGAAGCAAAAATTACTGATGAATAAATTGTATAAGTAGAACTGGACATTATCTTGTATGCCATGGTTCACAGTCTGTTTCTGACATAGGGAACTGAGTTCATTTGAACAGTCATACATTCAGTAACTGGTCAAAAATACTCAGCTGAACATTTATTGTAAAATAAATGTAAATTTATCAGTCATTTTCATGCAAGAATGTTGGAGCTGCTCTGTGCACCAGTTTTGTGCCTCTCCTCCAATGGAGAGATGGTACAAAGGCATGTGGGACCCCATCACTGAAGTTACCCAGTAGTGATGGACACGTCCTTATTTGAGATGTTCTGTCAGTGCCACTCACTGGGACTGGAACTTCAGGATTGAAGGAGGCATGCCCAAAACTTGGCTTACCCCACCACACTGATACCCAGGGGGGCCAGGGAGTCTGCCCTGAGTTTGTTAAGGACTCCAAATGATCTGGAGCTTTCTTGTGTTTACTCAACACATCAGCACGCTGCCCTCCAGAACTGTGCTCACCTCCTGTCGGACACCGAGTTTGAAGGGAAGAGTGCTAACAATTCCGTTCAGCAGCTCTCTTCGCTATCTTAGCTCATTGCTCTTTATGGTTGTGGTCACTCATTCAAGTGTAAAGACCCTGCAGTTACACATTGCCATAATCACAAAACTCTCTGGAATGAAACGTGTAACGGAAAAGCTATGAACAACCTCAATGGATCCCCAAAATCAAAACGTTCAGCAGACCAAAACTATCAAACTTTACGCGCACTTTGCTCATCTGCTTTTAAATCCTGGATGGAAAAACAAGCAAACAAACAAAAAACCCTACTCTGGTTTAATTTAATTTCCTACTGTAGAAGAGTTTTCAATTACATTCCTTGACTTACCATCACTGTCCCGCACCAGCCATGAAGAAATCTGCACCATCCTTTAAAACATGTCTGGTTTAGAGGGAGAGGAAAATGCTTGATTATGCCTAATGTGTTTTTGAACTGTGCACTGGTAATATAATTATAATCCTATCTGTAAAAATGTTTAAATGCTTGAGTTCAAGCAGCTGAGTAGTCCCTTTTTTATCAAGTTATCGTGTGTTTAAAGTGAATACATGGTTTCTTAAAATAGATGTTTTTATGAAATTTAGATAAGCTCAAGTTTTGCTGGTACATGTCAAATCCTTTAAAATAATGTCTATTTCTATTCTTGCCCCCTAGGTGGACACCCATGGAAACATTTTGCTAACGTCGCTTGAAATCCACAATGAGGTGGCAAGCAATGAGGTCACAACTAGTGTCACAGATGCCAGAAATTCAACAATATCCTTTGACAGCTCAGGAATCCAGTACAGAAAACAAAGCTCACATCGCGAAAGCCTGGGAAGGCGTTCGTCAGAAAGAACAGGCACCCACAGCAAGAGGACCCACTTACGAAGAAGGTCTTCGCAACTGAAAATAAAAATCCCTGATCTAACAGATGTGAATGCCATCGACAGATGGTCAAGAATGGTGTTTCCATTCACATTTTCTCTTTTCAACTTAATTTACTGGCTATACTATGTTAACTGAGTGACTCAACTTTTTTAAAGGACTTCAATTACAAATGAAGTACTATTTGCCTGCAGAGTTTATATATATTTATATATAAAAATATATATATATATGAACTTTTACTATGTAGAGAAGACTCATGTATGTGTGAATACATATATCACGGAATTGTGTGCATATATAAGCACACACTGGAAAGGAAAGTGTATATATATATGCACACATACATGCACACATTCACTCTGAGGTTACGGACAATTTATCATAGGATGCACTTCAAAGGAACTTTTTACATTGAAAGGCAGGTGTCGACCCAAGAACAAGCCTTGAGAAAGTAAGTGTTGTATATTATCACTACAAAACCTTGATTGTCATAGAAATTTTCAAACAGATGTAATGTGTATATAGTCAGTATTTAGTACATTGTTTGTAAATGCTGCCATACACCCTAATCATAAAACAGTAGAGCTACACTGTTGAGTTTAAAATAAGTCATTTATATTGCAGGTCGATTGACTGTAATTTCATCAAGCCAAATTTGTTTGCTAAAATTTTTGAGTTTATATATGTTGTAATAGGTTCTTTCCCAGTCATGAACGGGTGTCATTTTTTAGTGATCTCTTGCTTTCTCTTCTGCAGTAAGCAAGCTGATCATAGGAGAGTTGCGCTAGGTCTCTGGAGACACATACATGTTCATAATATTTCAAACAAGCATTTTAAGTGTCCAACAACAGTGAAGAGAATCTTTTGTAAGTACTGTAAATGTGCAGCACATCTTCCTTCCCTTGGACTGACTCCAGCTGCCATGTCATTTTGAAAGAGAACAGCACATTTTTAGTGTAATTTAGCTGAGAATTCAACTACTGTCAATGTGTTCTACATCTGCTATAGATTTAAAGATTGTTATTCCAGTGAAAGCATAGAAGATGTCTCAGGTTATTTGCTACTTCAACGTGAAACCACCTAGGTGTAGTCTTTTTTAAACATGCATCCACATCATTTAACATTCTTATAACATTGTATGTTAATGTAAAATATGTTTGCATAATATGCATATATAAGTATATTTTCTCAATATTTTTCTTTTCTGTGCTTGCTATCGTGACCGCATGCTATGTCATACTTTTTGTTTCTGTGGTGTTACAACTTTTTATTCTCTAGAACTGAGCAAATAGAGCACTTCTTTGAAAACTTTGATTCAGTAACGGAGCATTTTCATATTTTATTTATATACTTACAGTATATACACATACACTTACAAAACTAGTGTGCTGCAGTCACAGATCACAAAAGATATCAAACAGTATTTCTTGTTCCAGCATTAACTATGTTCAGACATCTTCTTCATGTGAATGTGGCCAGTTTTGTTTTCATTTCAGGTCATTCCCACACCAAAATTCTAACTTTTTCAGCCTGGTAGATTGTAGTTGTCAAGGTATGCCAATTTCAAATCTGTAAAACTTACTTAATTTGTTATTTATCATCAGAACTGAACCTTTCTAAAGAAAATAGGATATATTTTTTGTAAACGGTGTTTCTACCATGTACATTCACAAATAACAACAGATACAGTAGCATAAATAAATCTAAAAAGAAACTAATGTCAGGTATGGCCCTGACAGTTCTCTGCATATAGAATTCCTGTGGAAATCAGTGGGAATTTTTGGCAGACAGAGAGCTTTGAATGCTAGAGACATCCATGAGAGAAAAATGTGTAGGTAAGCATCTACCCACAAAAAAAAAAAAATCAAATGGGGTGAAACTGAACTGGCTGCCTTGGTTCTGTAATGGCCTGTGTTCTCCATATACCTGGTTTGTCTATGAGTAAAGCTCTGATACTCGTGCTGCTGCAGCGTGCAGCCCATCATTTCCATCCCCAGCTCTTCGCAGCTGAACTGTGAAACTTTGCCCTGGGCTGAAAGTCAGCGTAGAGAAACTCGGGTTGCAAGTCTGCCCGGCTGCTCCAGCCTTGGGGCTGCTCCGCGAAGAGCAGCGCGCTCCACGCTGCTCGGGCTCGCGGCACGACCGCGCTGTGGTCCCCAGCCGGGAGCGCTCGCAGCGATGCCGTGATGTCCGCGCGTGCAGGATCCGCTGCATCACCTGCTGCGCGGGTGACTGCAGTCTGCAAGCACCGCATCTGCAAATAATGGTGCAGCATGAAGAGCTTCAAAATAACCCACGTGGCTGGGGCAGAAAAAAAGCGGTTTTTGAAAGATCCTCAGAATTAGCTCCTATTGGTAAACCATAACATGTTGCAAGCTTGCTAATGCCTGTTCAAACTGTGAAGGAATTATAGAGCACATTATTATCATTATAAACAGTTAAACAATTAACCCCCTCGCGAAGTACATATTTAGTAAAATTGTTAAAAAGCCTTCCCAAGCTTTCTTTTTTCCTGATATTAAAATATAATTTTAAAAAACGGACTTTAAAAAACTGACTTTAAAAACCTGTAGCTTTTGTTGAGAAAAATTACCTTAATAAAATGATCTTGGAGCAAGTCAGTCAGTAAGTGCTCTGAACGACTATGCTGAAAATGAGATTCAAAAAGACAGTGGTCTCATGCTCACGGTTTATCATCAGAGTTGTCACTTTTCTTAAAGTCCTGGCTCCTGGAATCCAGTGGTCAGATAGGAAGAAGAAGCAAAAAAAGAAAACGACTATTTTATTTGTGATAGCAATGTGTATTCTGAAGACTATTGAAATCAACAGTGACCTCAGCTGGAATTTTGAAACAGGTGGGAAAAATGTAATCTTGACTGCGTAAAGACACACTAGGCATTTTCAGGAACCGGGATTGGGAGGGAAAATAAACACGTGTTTGAGGAGGTTCCCCTGTCTCCCTCCTTGCACAGACATGTTCCTGCATCCCCTTTCACAAAGTAGTACTTTACACCACCACCTTTTCCTCTCCTTGCCAAAAATAGGCAGTTGGACATTTCAACTTTTTCATCGGATTTCATTCCCACAAGTCTAGCCAAGTTCCATGGGACACAGACAGCTCGAACCTTGAGCAGAATCACATATGGGTTTGACTTGAAAAAAGCCAGGAAATTTTCACTTAAGGTTAACACTCCATCCTTAACACACATTTTTTGTGCCTTTTTTGCCAATTCCCTTTCTCTGGTCCTCACATCACTTCTTACACGCAGACGGACACATAACCATGTGTTAAGAATAGTGTTTGCCTTGACCTCCCATTTTCTGGCTCTTGTTACTTTGTGCTAACTAACTGCCGTGTGTGATTTTAGCTATAGGTGGCTTTAAGACTAAAAATGGCAATTCCAACCAAATTGCACCAGAGTAATGTATTTCATAGCAAATTAACTCATTTCTAACTCACACTGCTATAAACAACATTTACACATCATTTGTTTGTAAAAGACATTAAAGAAAACTGGAATTATCTTGTGTTATAGCCCTAAGGGTCAATAAAGAGTAGAAGTATGATGGTGGTTTAACTCTAAGTTGATTTCATCCCATTGTAAAGATATACTAAAACCCAGTCCTTTTTGCTTAAGGCATATTTCTGTATTTTTGGTATTTTTCAGCAGTGGAAAAAAAAGAAGGACAGTAAAATGGAATGATGAAGAGATGCTTTATGAAAATATTGATGAATGAATATTCATTTATTAAAAGGGATTTAAAGATTAATTGCTTACTTTCCTGTTTGTTTTCTGGGGATGCAAGGGAGATGATGACTGTATATTTGGCTAAACTTTAATGTTTATGTAGCTTTTAAATATCATGTAATGTCATACAAGATTTTTAAAAAATTAGATGAAAATATTTTCAAATTGATTCACAAAAGAAATAGGATTTCTTAAGCCTGAGTCTGCCATATGGCCTAGTGGTTTCTGTCGTAGGGGAAGGAAGAGGGAAAAAATCCATCCACTGACTTGGTAAGATTCTTATTTGCAAACAAACCTACCCTCAGGTTGGGGCATAACCTGTTAAGAGCAGAAAGTTCATCTTAAGGTGTATAATCTCTACCAGTCTAGAAGACAAAGGAGCTTTTGTTATCCAAATAAGACAGTAATGTCCTATTTACTTCTTTAATTAATAAATAAGCCACATCCCACCCCTTATTCAACTATGCTAATTGGGTCAAGAATGCAAATTCTGTTCATTACACTTTTTATTACTAGCTATTACTAAGTTATTTTAGAGGAGTTAGCATACTGATAGATTCCAGTAGGGAAGGGGTGTTGAGGTCATTTTGGTAATTAGGAATTAGGAAGGTATAGAAATCGCCTTCCTCAAAACCAGAAAGATACCACAAAAAAATTCTAAAACCAAAAGGATATTCATAAAGCAGACTCTGTAAACCCAAATGCTGTGTTGTGCATTGAAGCAAGATGTCAAGCACTTGCTTAAATCTCACAGTATCTAATGATACATGACACAACTTTAAACAGATAAAATATTCAGCACGGTAGATTTGATTGCAAGGACTTTGAAATCAAAAGAAGACTCCCTCTGGTTTTAGCAAGCTTCTGTTTAGTTCTATCAACTTTTCTGAGATCATAGGCAATACCAATAAACTATTTCAGCTCGGCCCAAATCATCAGCTGGGGAGGTTTACTGATACACTAAGCTTAGTTCTGTGATTGGGCATATGTGGTCAGAGCTATATTTGTTATGTACTTTGGAGCTGATGTATCGATTAAATATTACTGATTAATTGCTTAGGCACCTCTCATTCCATTAAAAGGCTGCAAGACCTATTAGAAATGATTGGATGTTTTCCTAACATAAACAAGATTCTTAGCATGAAATCTATTTCCATAAATGTTTGTTTTACAATCACAATTGTCACAACTCTCACAAGAGAAAACGTGGCCTGCAAAAAAAAAAAAAATCAAAAAATCCCAGTGAAATAATGAGAAGTGCTAGTAAAAGAAGGAAGATCTATGGCTGAAAATCAAACTAAAAGCAGTGGGAATTCTGAAAACTCTCTGATTTTGTTTTTTTTTGGTGGGGAGGGGGATAGGGAGGACAAAGAATCTTTCCTAGGTACATTCAAACTCTCCTCCAGATACAGGGAATTAATTTTTCTAAAATGATTTTATTTCCTGAATATCTCAGTTTCTGTGGTTCATATGGCTTCTGATGCTCGAATTTGTGGAGCCATATATTTCTGCTAAAAACTCAATCTTTTGGCAGCTTACCAAACACACAGCATCACCTGTTGCACTTGAAAACTAGAGACACAGGGATGGCATATATAGTAGCATAAAAAGAACAACTACTTCCCTTAAAATCTTCCCTTAGAATCACCTGGAGTTTAAATCAGCTGAATTTTAGGTAAGGCTTAAGCAAGTACAATATCTACAAAGTGGGGTATGGGTTTGGACAGCGCGCCTTACCCGGCTCTTAGGCTGGCTGTCAGGCGACATGCAGGCAAACAGCATGTGTGCTGGGGCTGCGATAGCTCGCGGGACGCTTTGGGTTACTCGTTCTAATGCTGTGCTTAAACATATTTCCCTCTCCGCTGTGGCTTTTTGAGTGTTAGCACAGTTGCCTCGAGGTGCTGATGTTTTTTACACATACGCACTAGGGCGTCTGGGGCTGAGCACTGGGAGATTTCTAACGGCTTTAGATCAGTTCTGTAGGATCCCTACGGCCTTCTCCTCCTTGTTACGTCCGTACTGTACGTCAGAGCTTGGGTTACCACTGTACAGGGCTGACCACCCATGTGCAGGTGACCCCAACCCTGTAGATGTGCTGGCAAAGGTTTATGTCTCTCATCTGCCCCAACAGACATTAAATTCTCTGTTAGAAAAGTGTCTCTCAGATTAGAGGTGGTAGCAGTCACAGCTGGTTGCGGCTTCACACTCCTTCCGTCTAAAATTCCAGCATTGCCACTAGAGACCCTGTTTTCTCATCCCTTGAAAATTAGTAGAAAAATGGGGAATTCTTCAGGCTGTCAGGCAATTAAGAGTCCCTCCCTACACCCAGGCTTAAATCTTGCCCCAGGTTATGCGTTCAGTCCACAGGGACAGAAGTAATTTAGTACAAAATTCTTGCTGCTTAGGGCTTCTCTTAAGTGTTTGCAGTGCCAGAAACCAGTAATGAAAGCATATGTGAAGGTATTTAAAAGTACTAGCAATGAGGTCTTTCCATCTTTTTTCTTTTTTCTTTTGGTCCATGGACATTTAATGTGCACAAATCATTGTGTGAGCAGGCAGCAGGGCCTCTCCCAGCGCACAGCAAGGGGACTAATTCGGAGTCAGCCCTTGGGTTCCTCATGGCTTCAGGGATGGTTTCCTGGTTGAGCAGCTGGGCGATCTTGACAGAAATTCTTGGCTGGACGTCACCAGCCCAGGACTCTCCCGGGACGTGGCCGAAACCGACCGTCTCCAAAGTGCTCTAGGGTTTAGCCTGCAAGGCACAGAGTGGGCAAAAGCACTACCGACAACGTCGTTTTAAAACCGAAGTCATGGAAATGATCTGGGTCTCCAGTAGCTGTGAGTGCCTTCCAGGCACTCCTGGATTCTCCTTTGTATTTCCACTTTTTCCTCTTTGTATTTCCTATATCTGGACAGCTATGGACTGAACATGGTTTGGTTTGCCATTCAGAGCTGTTAAATTCCCCCATCCACTGCAAAGGGACACGGGGGCCCCACATGGGTTAATCTTACATGGCACATTTAGCTTAGGTGCCCTGGGTATCGCAGGACGGTTGCGGTTGGAAGGTACTTCTACGGATCATCCAGAGCACACAGCTCAAGCAGGGGCACCTACAGCACATTGCACAGGTAGGCCCTTGGTCATCGTAGACTCTTTATAACCAAGGGAGACATAAATGATCATCCGTAGGGCTCTTTAAAGCCCTCACTTTGGAATTTCAAGGGAAAATGTGGGGTGTAAGGGTTGCAAAATCAGTTTCCAGGTAAACTTGCGCAAGACGCAGAGGGAGCTGCGTGCGCAGCTGCTGGACGGTGCCCGGTAGCTGCAGCTGCAGCCTGTGAAGTTTGCTCGTGGCAGGAAGCACAAGTGAGAAACAAGCAGAGCTGTTCCCACAGCAGGCGGAGAAGCCACTCAGCTGCGTAAGGAGCTTCCTGGGAATCGGCGTTGCTGTCGTCTTCCTAAGAAAATTGTGACTTGACTTTAACTGCAAAAGCGAATAATTCAAAGAAATATTTTCCCATGAAATCAGTGCTTTTGTATTTGCTTATTACAAGCTAGAAACTATTGCATCATTAACACTTTTTTGTTGTTGTTTTGGAATTACCATTGAGTTTTTCCTCTCTTAATAGGAAGCAGTCAGACTCTGTGTTGTTTTGATTTACTAAAAATGTAATACCCGTTTTCAGTAGGAAAGTAATTAATCCGTATAACAAATGTGTATACAACATAATGCAAAGTATTGTGAAACAACATAAGGATACTTGTAACATTTTATTACTATTTGAGCATTATTTTGTCAGCAATTACATTTGCAAAGCATTCTCATTTTATAATGAGACTGATTAGATATTCTATACAGGCTATTCTATCTGGGGATATCATTTGCTTCGACAAGGCAGCTTTTGGCTAAGCCAGTGCTGGAGTGATTTCCTAATGACCTCCCTGACGCTAAATTTCTCTTGATCATCATTTCTTGCAGACCTGTAACATTCTGAATGCAGATGACAGTTTTGACATTCACAAAGATGTAGGTTTAATTATCATCTTGATTACTTGAGCTGGAAAGCCAGATGCCTAAATATCAAGAAAGGTCGAGTAGAACAAATCCCGATAGTCGGTATCTTTTGGTATTAGAACCATTGCTTGAGTTGGGAGGTAACTGAAAAATAGCAGCAAATAATTGGAAAACCAAGGCCTTTTTCCTTTGCACACCTCTCACTGCAAAAAGATTTTGTTTAAACATGAATCTGGTCCTAAAGATGCAGGAATTCACGCTGGAGTCCCGAAGACATGTAATTTACCTCAAATAACAGGCATCAGAAAAAAAAGAGAGGTACACAAGAAGATTCCTAATATATATAAAGAAATGTAGTTTGTCCCAGTATCCCATGGTAGCTAACACTTTATTGTTGAGAGACTCATATAAAACACAGCAAGCTCCCTCTTTTATAGCAGAGAATTTGTCAATATCCTTTGCTTTTATGTGCATGATTTATAAATCTATTTTCTAAAGCAATTGGAGGGCTGTAAAATCATACCATTATTTAGTACACAGCTCCTCATGGATTCTGGTTTATCAACTGTTAGGTAAAGAGTACAAAAACCATCTGCTAATCACTCATTAAACTAGAATAGATTCAAACAAATGACTGCGATTAAGAGTCCTGATCCAAAGCCCATTAAAGTAGACAGAAAAGCTCTGGGACATTTCAACAGGTTTTGCCTAAGGCCTAAAGTTAATATTAGCCAGACTGATGGAAAACTTCCATCTTACTTGATTACATAAAATTTAAGATATGAAAAAGCCAGAACTTAAGGCATTTCTGGAAAAGAGCAAAGTAGACCAGAGGATGGAAAACCTGAAATTGCAATAGACACAAGGGACAGAAGTTTGTGTGAGTTTAGATTAACTGAGTACATTGCTGCTGCCAAAAGGTAAATAGCCCCTCTATATTTTCATTTGCCCACAAATGTCCACAAAACATGGGCTTGTTCCTTTATGGCAAAAAGTGAAATAACAGCAAAAAGCAGCAATAAACCAAACAAATTTGACTCAAAAAAAAATAGAGTACGGATCATCTCTGGCAGGTGGGACAGCTTTACCAGCAGCAAACTGAAGCTTTTAGAGCCCTGACTTTTAAGGTCCTGTGAGAATGATCTCTGGAGCTCAATATTGACAACATAGTTATTTGAGAATAATGTAAACATATTACATGCTTTGTGGGCAAAGAAACCTTATCCAAGTGCTGACTTCTTTGAACCAGGCTACAGGAACCAAGTTCTATGAGGCAACTCTCACGTAGGAAGTGAGGAAGTTATGAGCAGAAATTGCTCTCAGATGTACAAAAGTTAAAATAAGGCCTGATCCTTATAGCACTTGCTGCTCACTGGCACCTGCCTGGCAGTCCGATGGTGAGTTCCTACCCTTGAATGAGGACTGAGAAATCTGACAGCTGGAAAGGGCGAAAACCTCAAGCACAGGCAGATAAGGGGAGCTACCATCATGGGGCAGGGAAGGGAGAGTTTTGGGAAGAATTTCAGTCTAAAATTCAAAGGACCAGTTTGGAATTCACCTCCAACATCGGTCAGGTCAAATGATCTTGAAAATCATGCTAAACATCTTTAGGTATAAAAAAAATGGTTGCTAAATACGGAAAGATTTGTTTTTTACTGAAACCCATCTTCTTCCATGGTAAAGATAGTGACAAAAATGACCGTAAGAGCTTCAGGGCACCGGCTGGATGAAGGGTCTCATACTTTGCTGTGGACATTTTTAGTGCACTCCCTTTCTTGTACTTGCAGTTTGTAACAAAAACGCTGCTATCAAGCTCCTGCACTAATTTCCAGTTTCACTGGCTTTTTTTCAAGAACGGAACATGAACATTAGGAACAGAGTCGGTGTCCCTTGTCAGCTCAGCCATGTCATTCGCTCCTTTTCATGAAGTGATCAAACTCCAGCTCTGAGGCTCCGAGATTGCCCTGGTGATTCCAGCTGAGGGGAGGTTGCAGCTTCTCGCTGCTCAGATGGTTCGAAAGCTTTCCAGGCTGAATATATTTATGGCTGATTTTCTCCCCTTTGTTCTTGTGCCAAAATTGTCCTTTAGCTCAAATAGCACTTCCCTATCTGGCATTTACTCTTCTGATATATTTCTAGAGAGAAATCACATCTTTCTCAACCTTCACTTTGCTGAGCTCAAACAAGTTTAGCTATTTTTAGTCGCAACATGCTTTTCTTTCCTCTGACCATCATATTAGTCTTTTGCTGCATGTGCTGCAGAATTAAAAAAAAACTTTCTAAATCGTAAATTACAAATAATATGCATATTTGCTATATTTGAACACATTCCTCTAATACCCACTGTCAGTACCCCTTTTCTTATCTCATTGTTTTCATTTTTCTTTTGTGCCTCTGAATCTCTTCTCTCTATGCTATCCGCTTGCCTTGTGATGGCAGCACCGGGATTAACAGCACCTACAGGGGAGGAGAATTTCTGAATTAAAGGTGTAATAAAAGCCTGAATTTCATCTTAGGGATGAGAAATATATACTACGTCTTCTGTATCTTTCATGAAGCCCCACTGGCAAATAAGCCAAGAATAGGATTTGAAGTGCACATAAACCCAGACTACAGGTGACGGGTATTTTTCAAGGTGCTACATTTCTCCCGTAAGTCCCGGGGCTCAGGTTTAACACAGTCCATTACAATGCGAACACTAACACTCTGGCATGAAGTTGTCTGCAGGGCAGACTCTAAACACTGAAGTGTCTCGGGATTTGCAGCCGAGGCCGTCGCGCGCGTGTGACATGAGCTGCCCGGGTGAGCGCCGCTGGAGGGGCGCGGGGCAGCGCGCAGACCAAAGCACCTATTTGCACCAGCTCAGCTGAGCATAAAAATTGCTCACAAATGTTCTGCTTAATAACCACCATGGGAAAAAACGACGACAACAACAAAACACGAAGCAGAGCAGTATGCTTCAGTTAGAGCAAATCGCTGCCGCCTCCAGCTGCCCCGAGCGCAGCGCCCTGCAAGCCCGGGCAGTGCAGGACTGTTCCACACAGCCAAAGGTTTCCTCCTTATGCAGAGAGGCGTTTTAAAACCCACAACTGAATACTAGCTGGTATTTGCCAAAATGATGAAAACTGTCTGCCCTTTCCTTCTCTTTTTCGGTACTCCACTCGCATTGCTGTATGTGGACCCAATTTCTCAAATGTCCCTGCCAAAAATCAAGGTAAGCTGTGAACAGCTCATAGAGTCTGCACAACTCTCATGCAAAACAGGGCGATACTGTGCTTTAAGAGGAAAGAAACAGACTGCAGAACAAGGGAGAAAGGCCATGCAGGCCACGCACTGTGGAAACCTGAGCAGCTCTTGAATGACGGAGTTGCTGGTGCCAGTCCTCTCCATGCCAAGTGTCTGGCACCTCCGTGCAGAAGGGAGCTCTGGTGCGCGGCAGACGCTCTGTGCAGGGAACCATGGTGGCCAAGACACTGTCCCTGCCCATGCCGGGGTCTGGCACAGAGTAAAACCCCAAGGAGCAGCAGCAACAAGGGCAGCGTGAGCGCAGCAACAACCCCGTCCCACCGCACGTGCCCAAAAAAGCCTTGCTGGGGCTCCAAGGTGGATAAAGGCTCAAGAGCAAATTTTTATTATTAGATACAGATCTTGTTCAGATCCTCATTCTCTCAGGTGTTCCAGGTATCTGTTATCGAGGAAGGAAGCAGCCGCAAAGACGCAAAATTTGAAGATGATGCAAAAATGCATTCGCATCAGGGCTGTTACTGGGGAACAAGAGGATTGTTTACAGCTTTTCACATAACAGAGTACTTGTCACAGCTGCAGTTGTGGCTTTTTTAAATCTAATTGCTGACTCGAAATGCAAATGACTGTAAAATTTCACAGACGCATTTTAAAAATGCAAATTGCATGTGATGACAAAGTAATTTTCCCATACTATTTTTTTTGCTGTTGTTGCTCAAGACTAGAGCTTTTGTTTGTCTAGGGGCTTATTTGAAACTTCCCAGTTTAGAAATCTGGCAATTAAAATGCCTCACTTAAACTATGGAGATACATCCTTTTATTGACAAATACTAATATCTGTGAAAACTAGGAATATACTTTAAACATATTGAAGAACAAGCACACTGTAGACTAGGCATGCCCTCTGCTACCTTCATTCCCATAAATGCAATTAGCTGAAGGTTGTGATCTGCATGATTTTGGGTTTTATGCAGCATCTATGTAAAAGATTGGCCCAAAGTTTTAAAAACTATCCGACTAAAAAGTCTAAACACTTGGAGCTGGTGGTGGCACTTGGATGTTCAAAAATTTCAGGAAACCAGTCAGATGTCTAAAAATGTAAATTTGTCATCGGGAGCTAGGAAAGGCTCTGTGACTGTGGGACTGGGTATGGGTGCATGGCTTGGGCTGGGCAGCTCGTCCATGGCTGTCTGAGTCTGTTGGGTTGGATGTAGTAATGCTGGTGGTCCCTCCTTTTCTATTTTTAAAGGTTTTGGCCCCTAATGTTACTGGCAGAGTATATCTGTGTACTTGCTAAAAAAGTAGGATAAATATCAGTTGTTGGAACTACTTGCTCTTGCCGTGAACAAAGCCAATCACTTATTAATATAACATGCCAGTAGGACACTTGCCAAAGTTGGATTAGGCCTCCGGGCAATAATGCTGTGCAAATACCACTAAGCTGAAAGTAAAAGCCTGAAATTGAGGAAAAAAAAGGAGAACTGCTGAGCAGATGTGCAGCAAACAGAAGTAGAAGAGAAGGTCTAAGAAAGGTCTATAGCAACACAGGGAGCTTGTGGTTTCTCCACACAAAGGCTCTGAAGAACTGAGATGTCACTTCAGCACCGTAATTTTTATACTCACATCCAATGTACTCAATAGGGACTTATTTTCAGAGAGAGCCGCTCCGGCATCTTCTCCAGAAATCTGATTACAACTCTCAATTTCAAGCTGGAGCATCCTCCCACATTGCTTGCCCCTTTAGTTGCTATTATAAAGAACAATCCAAAATCTTTCACACACAAATGTAAACTCAAAGGAGATCAAGCTACAGCCTTGCTATTGGCAACTTACCATTGAGTTTTGCACCCTCAAAATTTCTGCTCCTTTTCATGAATAGGGGCAGATTTTCAGAGTTTTTTTAGTTTTTGCCAGCAAGTTCTCCAATATCCAGCTTTTCTTCATCAGTGGACATAGGATATTTTAAAGATATTTTGGGTAGGCTTAAACAAAGACTTTTGCTTCTGATTGACAAAATCTGATATCTAATGTATGTAAATATATACATATATGCATGTATATATATTTGCATAGCAGAATATACATGTATCAACTCTCAGACAGATTTATGCAGAAATGTCTCCACTGGGCTGTGTTTGATTACTCACTGACTAGAGACAGCACTAGCTCTGGAAGACGAAGCAGGAAAAAAAGGATGTCTCCAGAGCTCTCCATACAGTCTAATAAACTCTTCTGAGCAGCAGAGCTTATGAGCTTGGCTTCGCTTCCTTGTAGCTCTGAGCCCAAGACCCAGACTAGTGTCCCCCGCACGGCGCAGCACCGTGCGGTGCCAGCGCACAGCGTGGGTCACCGCTGGTTCAGGCACATCCGTGCCGTGCTCCATCGCACCGTGTAAACATGCCCTTCACATCCCTTCTGCTGCTCTCTGAATGCTGCAAACGTACAGTATCATCAGCTGCAGAGGGGCAGAAGTATAAATAACAACAGCTGATTAGGAGTACGCGGCAATTAATCACAAGAATGCAGGCTCAATGAACTCTGTTGTCATTTTTAACGAACCATACATTATAATTAGAGACACCCAAGGGGAATTGTAACTGCCTGTCCGTGGAGGGATGTTGAGTTCTGGAATCTGCATCAAGAGCTTTTGATAATGCCAATCATCGGGCTCTTGAAGTGCCTTCAGGAATAGCGGTATGGGTCTTGGTGATAGCCGGAGAAATAGGCACAAAAGCAAATAAAGTGAAAAAGGAAGAGTTGAAATATAGGTCCAAACTAGTGCTTTATATTTCTGCAGGGCTGTGTTGTGTGACACAGGATCTGCAAGAAGCATGGAAATAATGCAGAAGAAATCCCTCTGTTGCCTCCAAATTACTACCAAGTCTCAAGGGGGGGAACAAATACCAGAAATAAAAGTTCATTTTCCTTTAATGTTATGAAACTGACATACATACCAATACAGTATGGGATATAAGAGGGAACAGTTTTTCATGCCTGTCTCTGAAAAAAACAGTGTCAACACTGTCATATGTACTTAGTCATGTGTATTAGAGTCTACAAGGCACAATCTATTAGTTCTGGTCTACTTTGATGATTCTTTATGTGATTAATACATGTGATCCCTATGCAAGGTTGGTTAGTTTTCCCATAGAATGTCCTGCTTTAATTTGATAACACACATGTTCTGTGGAGTATCCACCAACACACACTTTTCCAAAGAATATTTTCCTCTGTAAGCTGTGTATTTTTGCAGATAACCTACTGACCTGCGGAACACTCACTGAGGTATATTTTTCTTCAGATGCAGCTTATTACTGTTTTAAGGCATTGTATCTCAGTAGTGTTTTTCCAAGTACGATTCAGGATAGCTTTAACATACTCTTAGTCAAACATACATCCTTCCTTTAGAGCCACCACATTTCTCAGGGTGTCTAGAAATTAAAGTAACACAGCAATACAAAAAGATTATGTACATTACTATGTTATTATGTTACTTATATACTAATTTATTATGTATGTAATAAAAAGTGTATTCCTTTATCTCATGAACAGATGTATTATACAAACTTTCTGACTACTTGTTGCTAAAAATCTAATTAAGGCAATGTTATCAAAGCCTATTTACCTAAATTCATTTGACTATGTTCAAGCTGCTACACTTCAGATGGCATTTCTAGTAGTCTTTTAATCATATTGAAAGATGTGCTGGCGTTTCGAAGAGTAGGGAAGTAAAGCTACCTCAGGAGCTCCCGTGAGGTAGCTGGTGGTTTGATTTGTTTAGTCAGACAATATCTATAAGTCTCATACGTACACTCCAATGTTCAGAGCAAGCATAATATTTTTGAGAGCCTGAAGTAAGAGCCTGACAGCATGGTTAAGTGCTTTTTTTTCCCCTGGAGTTTACAGCTTGCATGAAATGTGACACAGACTGGTCTGAGCTAGGAGAGAAATTCAAGACTAATATAGAAGAACACTTGGAAGAGCATTTCTGAATATTTATTTTGTTTGGGATCTATGTGAGATCATCCTTAGGGTCAAAGCCTCTTGTTCCTCTAATTCAAAAAGTTAAACATGTTTAAGAACTCTTTCTCTCAGAGGATCCCTTTCTTCAATTATGTATCTGCAAAGAGCAATCAAGCATGGCAAGGGAGATTGTCTGTCAGCAGATGGGAGGAAGAGAAAAGCTTACTAGTGAATTTCTACTTGTGATTGAAAGCATATGAAGAGGCATAGACAATAGAGAATACGCAAGTGGAAAACAGAATAGGTAGAGACAAGAGCACAGGTGAACACACAGGTACTTTAGAAACATGGTCAGAAAACAAAAGCCATCCAACTTTAACCTCCTTCTCTGAATTTTAAGATCTTTAGGTCCCTTCATCTGCAATTAGATGTACAGCCCCAACTGTTTGGATTCAAGCAGTGGGGTCACCATCCTGCCTTACCCTACTGGCATCCTCAAATGTTCTATACTGTAGATAGCTACATAAATAGCTAATTAAATAAATGTAAATAGCTAATTCTTCAATTCTTCAAGAAAAGAGAGAAACCAAATGTAAAAGAAGAGAGGGGAGGAAGACTAGACATACCTTGAGACTGGTCGACATAAGGAGCCTTCTTGGTCACACACAATCAATATACCTAAGCATGCAGTGTCAGCACATAGTATTGTGTCTGCCTGGCTGTAATGACCTAAAGAATAATTTCAGACTTACAATCCAAGTAAATGTCATATTAACGAACCACAACCTGTGGAGTTGGACTGAAAGGATGATTTTTTTTTCCACAAGAAGATAGATGCTTCTTAAAATGGTGGTCCCAGTTCCACATTAAGATAAACTGTTGGTTCCTGGGTGCCTACTTGTAGAGCAAGAGGCAAAACAACAACAACAACAACAAAACCCTAAGAATTCCAAACTGATGGAGAAGATTTTTTTTATATCATCTTAGGCGAAATAGTGTTTTATACCATTTCCAGCTAATGCATTTTTTTACAAAGACATTGATGGAATTTGCCTCCTCTGTATATCTTTTTCTCTTTCACACACAAACTAACTTCCTAACATAATTTACATAAAAAATTCTTCCAGTGGGAGACCCCAACAACACCTTGAGAATGGTGAAAATCTGCTCTTGCATAGCTTAAGTGTGTGATGCAGTTGCTATTTTTGTTTTCATTCCTGATGAACCAAATGCTCCTCATTTGCCTAGAAAGGAAGCAAGCAAGGCAATATGGACCCTTGTGACCAAAAGCCATATGACCATATGACTATATTTCATAAGTAAATATTAAAATTACTGGTCTAGATAATCACTGCCTTTCACAATGCTTACTCACTTACTGAAGACTTTGAGGTAATGTTAGGAAGCAATGACCAAAGACAGCTTCTGAACTGAGGAGATATTGTCTCATCCCAGCATGCTACTGACTTAACTGGACTTGCTGTTGATTTACACCTCTGTAACTGAGAAAAAAAAATAGACCTAGTGGGGAAAGAATATGATAATAAAAAAAAAAGGAACAAACCAAAAACAGATGACAAGTCACAAAGGAGAACAAAATGTTCATCACTGATGTAAAACAAACAGCTGTTGCCCAGGTTATTCTGAAAGTACAGATGGCCTGAGCTTCCTCTTCATCTGGATTTGGAAAATGACAGGGAAAAAAAAAAAGCTACTGCAAAAAATAGCAGTGTGAACTCACTGCACTCTTTTCCCACATTTAAAAAACTGCCCATTTGTGCTATGCCTTTGTTACACAGTTGCAGAAGAAAGCAAAGATTTTGATTTTTGATCAGAGGTTTTTTGTCTCCACGTTTAATGCTTGGATTGCAAACTTTGGATCTGCATTAGCAGTCAGACTGAGCATTTGATGCCCTCATACTAAATGACATCTTTCACTGACATCCAAGGAAACTCGAGACCCTGGTTACTGACAAACTTGGACTGCCCATGATGTGAGTAGCAATGGCAGATAACTCGTGCTTTTAGTCATTTGTCCCTCTGGAATAAATACGTTGGTCCCACAGCAAAACCTGTGCCCAAATGAGGGATTGCACAAGATCTTCCTAAGGAGACTCTTCTGGTCTCTGTGGAATTGTGAGGAACCTCACTTTCTCTTTGTTCATTTAGCATACCAATGAGCTCCATCCTTTCTTTTCTGCTCTTTCTTTTGCTCCTGTTGATTGCAGGGAAGAGAGATTTACTCCTATTTTGCTGTGCCCTGTCTCCATAAGCCTTGGTTGCAACAGGTCACCCAAGATTTGGGAGAAAAAAAAAAAAAAGATAGAGAGATAGAGCTTACCCCTTTCATGTGTTTAAGTAGACATGCATCATGTCTCACCACAAACCAGCAGATTTTTTTTTATCCAAGACCTCACTATATGAAAGCACATGCTGCTTTCAGGAGTTACAGTGGATGGCAGGCACAAATAGAGGCAACCAGGTACCAGAAGTTATAGGGGAGGATCTGTCCCAGATGACTTCTGTTGTCAATCTCAACAACAAAAAATTTAGTTGTCTTGTGGAACGAACCACCTGTGACCCTAAAAAATCACCAGGGAAAGAGAGGAAGCTCCAGAGGGACTGTCTCCCCTGAGATCAGAGCATGAAACGGTGAAGAAGAATCACTTTTCTGTTTTTGTTGATTCTCCAAGGAGGTTAAAGAACTATCTCAGACCACATCACTAATTCCTGACCTTCGGGAATTTCACCTGGCTTTTCCCATATTGCTCCAACTCTTGACACACCACACAAATATATCCAGAAATAGCCAGGCATTGCCTCATCTTAAGACAGGCAAACCTACCCTTGGACCCATTTCCATTTCCTTAAAAAGTCTGATTTTCAGTTACATCACAGAATCAGCAGGTAAAAATAGATCCTAAGAGCAAGCCCCCTGCTCAGCAAGACTGGCCGAAACAAAATGAGAACATTTGAACAGACTTGCCTCCAGGTCCTAAAACCGCACTGGAATATGGCTGGAGACCCTCTGATTCCTGGGGGACAGAAGGGATGCATGGCATAATTTTGTTCTAATCTGTAGCGGAGGCCTTTACACCAGCCCTGTGTTGCGAGCTAAGCAAGAGTGGATGCCAGTCCTGCTTATCGCTGCCATGCACCCTGCCCCGGCCACCAGTGAGGAGCAGGAAGGTTTCTGAGACAGGGACTGTGCAGGTGCCTCGGTGACCCTGCGCTGCCCCAGCTGCAGAAAGGCCAGTGCTGCGCACTGTACCCTGGTCCCTACTGTGACCGAAGACTTCTCAGCACCAAATCTCTTGGCAAGATATTCTCTCCTCTGAGACATCCTATTTGGAGGACGAGAGGCAATGGGGTAGGACTGAGTCTGTGTTTATTAGGTGCTCACACCGATGAAGCAGTTTTCCTAAGGATCGTATCTAATCAGATAGAGGTTGGCAGATGTAGGCTTCTTCTCAAAAAACATTTAGGGCACCTTACTCACTTCCCTATTCTTATTTGTTGTCTAGAAATCCCCTATTTATCTCCACTTTCTTCATGGGGAAGCTAGGCTGCTAGCTGAGACATCTAAAGGTAGCTCTTTATACCTCTGAAGGTCATTTTGGACATCTACCGATTAAGCATGTTCTGTCAGTTTCATGAACACACTCCAGGCCCATCTGTATCTATAGAATATCTGTGCCTTTGCTGTTAGAAGGGAATTCAGTAATTATTTATCTAATAAGTTGTGAGGCCATAAAGGCTGGAATACATCTTACTGCAGAGGAGACAAAAGATTTTATTGAATAAAAGAGCAAGTGCAAGATTTATGTGAGTGCAATATTAAAAACATAAAGGAGCCATCTGTCTTTCCTCATGGAGAATGATTTTGTGTGCTATGCAGACATTAATGATGCATACTGGAAGAGTTGGTTGTATTTGTTTGAAGTGGAACTAGCACTGTGCCTAATGGCACCCCAATTAGGTTTCCTAGAAGTCAAAATGCTGTGGAAATAGATGAGTTACCTAGTTATAAAACACATTAGCACATTCATACATCCCAAGTATACAGCAACACAAACAGCAGAATGAGAAAACAACAGTTTTTGAGAAAATCCTCAATGCCTTCTGCATATGCATGTGCGTAGCATAGGTCCAAATATGCCATTCACAAATGCCATATACAAACAGTAAATAGGATTCCATTTATAGCTCACTTGAAGAAGCTGGTGAAAGATTATTTATTCAACCCATGAGACATTTTCCTGCCATGGTGTAAACATTTTTGGTGAGTGCAACAAGAAAGCCTTTATTAAGAAGAAAATATAAAAATATACTTATGCAGTTAAGAGCTATTGCTTTTTCTTGACTGCATTACAACCTGCCAGTTCTCACGAACACTAAGTTAATCTCCATGAAAAAAACTAATAGTAGAATGAACAGACACACATATGCGCAAAGATACATAAAAACATGGTCATAAATACCTGCATGGACAAGCACACATGCATATCTATGTACATATGCTTATATACCTACACAAACTATATATTTTTTGTGAAGATTAAATTCAAACATATGAAAAGCTGAGCAATAAAATGCACCAGCTTAAGCAAAGTCTATAAACTATTTAAAGGGCACTAATGCTTCAAACTCTTAGGATAAAAAAGATGTCATTTTGCTGGTCAGTGTATACTGCCTCTCATTAACTTCAGCAATGGCTTACATAGAAAACATGAAGTTTACATAATATTACTATTGTTGTCAAAAAAAAGCACTCACGAGCTGGAAAAACTAAGAATTTAAATAGTCTATGCAATTTGAATTTTAATTCCCCTCCTCCATTGCATATACCTTACAAGAGACTCTCTAAATTTTCAGAGTCTATTTTTTTCCATAAGACCCAGCACATTGAATACATATTTCATCAAAGGCTGATTTGCACCTTATTCTGACACTTTTTGAATGTAGTTGTACACATTTTTTTTTTGTAAAGCAAATATAAAAGCAATCCAGAGCTCCCTTAGGCAACATCCTATTTACTCATCTATCAGCTGGAATTCTTGGCCATATTGCCTAGGTTTAGAAGAGGTCCTTGCAGCAGCTCCACAGTGTCCTCATCTGCAAGGATCAGCCACCAGATCCAAGTCAAGCATTGACTCTACCATACATTTCACAACTATTTGTTGACAGCAGAAGAACGATGCTCAGAATTTTGGGTNGAGACTCTCTAAATTTTCAGAGTCTATTTTTTTCCATAAGACCCAGCACATTGAATACATATTTCATCAAAGGCTGATTTGCACCTTATTCTGACACTTTTTGAATGTAGTTGTACACATTTTTTTTTGTAAAGCAAATATAAAAGCAATCCAGAGCTCCTTTAGGCAGCATCCTATTTACTCATCTATCAGCTGGAATTCTTGGCCATATTGCCTAGGTTTAGAAGAGGTCCTTGCAGCAGCTCCACAGTGTCCTCATCTGCAAGGATCAGCCACCAGATCCAAGTCAAGCATTGACTCTACCATACATTTCACAACTATTTGTTGACAGCAGAAGAACGATGCTCAGAATTTTGGGTTGCAATTCTGCATGTCCTTCCATATCTCAGTCGCAAACCTGAAGCTGTCAGCATGTAGCTCGAACAGAATCTATCACTTTTCCTCAAAATCAAAATCTCAAGTAATTTGGAAAACACAAGAGCTGGTAATGCTGAATCCTATACATTGCAGAGGACCTCTGCAAGTCAACATGGCTCTTTGTTGACAGAATTGTGTCAATGCCTTTACCTTTATTTTTCTGACAATAAAGTCTACACTCATCTGAAATACAGAAAAAGGAAGGAAGGAAGGTAGGAAGGAAGGAAGGAAGGAAGGAAGGAAGGAAGGAAGGAAGGAAGGAAGGAACAGGTACAGTAATTCTAGGGATTCACTCCAACTTGAGGAAAATCTCACTTGATTTCTTGTTTCTAGTGGTATATTTGCAAGGCCTGAGAGGATTCTGCCATGCCTGTGCCAGTTACTTCTACTGATGACACAAGGTTGGAGAAGGGCTGGCTCTTCTTCATTTGAAGCAACATGAATCTTAAAGAAGCAGAGTTCTAACTCATCTTTCTCTTGCTTGTTTCCTCATTACTCTCTGAGAATGAAATAATCTTCTAGTTCAATTCATGACAAATGGTGATTAAAGGAAAAAAAAAAACAACACGGAATAAGGTTGTATGATTTTAGAAGTAGCTGTGGAACAAATAGAATGCAGTTTCTGACAGTATTCTGTTTCTTTCTCCTGTGTGCTCCCTCAGATAGTTCCAGGAAAAAGGTAATCTCCACCTTAGCCTAGAGAAGTCAACCTTGATTCACACACCTTCATTTCCCTGGATTTTGCCTCAGAGTTGATTCTTGGTAATGGTGAAACAGTGGTTTTTACACCTACTTCAGCTAGCCGAAGTGGTTGTCCTACCCTCAAGAACCTGAGAGTGTCCAGTTACCTTTCTGTTCAACGAGTTCAGAGTGACTCAGATTAAACATCAGCAAACATACCAGGGGCAGCCCCTACTGCTACCACTGCCTGCCCTGAGCAAGAACAGTCCCGCAGTGGAGAACCTGAGGAGGAAGACACAGAAGTGCCACTGCGACTGTGATGTGTAATGGTTTGGGAGCTGTCTGTCACTTTTTCCCTAGCATGAGGCATACATCTTGCTTTTTCTTTCTTGGAGTCAATCTCCATTCTCTTCTTTCCTTTTCTTGGGGGGAGGGGGTATTCTCTATTCTTACGTCACTGAGATCGCGGTACTGATTTCAGCCTCGAGTCACAACAATCATCTATTCTTCTACCTCTGTCATTTCAATGCAGTTCTTCAGTGAGACTCAAACTAAGATTTCTTCAGTCAAAGATTTTCTAAGGACTTTGAGGAAATTAATGCTGAAATTCTACAGATTCAGTACAAGCTCAACAGAGCGTCACAAGCCAGCCTCCCTGCTGGTCATTTGTGGACATTAGAAGGGTTTATTTCAAGACATCCCTCTTCCATGATATGCCCTTCTTACACCAGCCCCAAATGCTTCTTGTTAACATTAAACTTGGTTTTAAGACTTGTGACTTACCTCACTTGAAAGCCCCATTACTCATTAGCATTTATGGATTTCTACCACATACCCCAAAATGGATGATCAGCCCCAAAATGATTAGAGTCACAGCTTAGCAGAAAGCACCTGGAGTGAGACCGCTATAACGTGATCTCATCTGAATCGTGACTCATAACCCTCATCCCCTCAAGGGGCAGAGGGAGAGGCAGCCAGAAGTGAAGCGAGGCAAAGCACGGTCTGATCCTGAAAGGCACTATTAAATATTTTGGTTTGCTTCTGTGAACATCAGCGACAGGATGAAATGCTTTTAATTGACACGGTTTTTGGCTTCCAAGCGCGGTCCAAACTTTGGGTTTTTTCTTTTTTGTGTTTTTTCATGGAAACAAGCTTGCTCTCCACACACATCCTTCCAGCAGATGTCTCTCCTCTGGCCTTCCGCAGGCCCCACGACCGTAGCAGAGTCAGAAAAACCTGCCTTGGCAGACAGCTAGCGTGGCTTAAAATAACCTGCCCACCCGCTGCGCGGGGCTGGGCAAAGGCTATTCAGAGCGTGTGCGTATCGATCCCATCATTCACACTCCAGGAGTAATTGCTCCCTGCGAGCATGTTTATAGATCCCTTCTAACTCTTGGCTTCCTTGTAGCGTGTCAGAGCCGAGCGGACGCGTGCAGAAACCTCTGTGTTTTCTGGAGCACACAGGGGGCCGCGGAGGTCTGGGGGGCAGATTTGGGGGACGCCACCTCAGAGAAACTCTGCCCATTGTTGGTGATGCTTCGCGGGCTGCCTGAGCTGCAGTGGGGAGGCTGCGACGTGCCTTTCTGGGGCTCGCGAGACCACCGACCGGCTACGTGCTGCAGCTTTTACTGCCCTCCCCTCAGGCAGGCTTCTGCCTCCTGCGCGTTGCTCTTCAGGGAACAGGGATCCTAAGCTCTTCTCCCTCGTTATGTGGCAGATTCCACCGTGGTTTCCTGTGAGGAAACGGTTAGATGTCACTGTTTCTTACAAATCCACTGGGAGTTCCCCTCCGCTTTCAGAACTTGGCCTTTGTTCTCATCCCCGACTTCAGAGAAAGGCCACGAGTCTCCCAGGGTCTCATTCCCCACGCTGGCCTGAAAAAACACACTTTTTTTTTGGACATTTCTTACTGCAGCAGGCAAGATCAAGCTGTGACCTGTTCCAATTCACTAGCAGCAGCATAGGGTGCAAAGGATAACCACCCTCATAACTGAGTATGAAGTGCTTCCCCTCAGCATTTTTTGGTTTCTTCGTGGTTCTCCTTTGCTTCCCTGACCTCTCCCCAGGTATCCAGGAGCTCAGCAGTCCGCCCTGGCAAGAGTGCATGAGCAAGTAACAACATCGAAGACCAGCTTGCTCAGGCTGTGTCTGAGCAGCTAAATAAAAGGTAGGCAAAGACGGATTCTGGTGCCATAGCCAAGTGTGGCAGAGTTAGAGTCCCCTTGCAGAACATTTGCTTTGGAGAGCACTAGTCTGAGCCAGTCAAAATAAAGCTAACAGTTAAGCAAAAAGCTTCGGAAAATATGTTTTTAAATCGGCTTCCTCCTCCATGTGTACGCATATGTGCATGCTCACATACCCATGACCGAAAGAATTCTGTGTTGTTTTGACATTAAGATAACAAGTTTTCCTACCTTTATTCTCTTTCTCTTGGAAGAATGCCTAGTTCTTTTCGGTAATCCCAGTCTCTGCTCTCACAAAAGAAAAAAAGAAAAATCACCAAAAGACACAATAACAAAGCTTCTTGTGAACCATTTAAAAACATCGCTTGGGATATCCATTCTAATTCACTGAAACAGCCTTTCTCAATAGGAAACACAGGGCAAGGTAACTGATATGTTGATATGATATGTGGCAAGTACACAACACTAGGACAACTGCCAAAAATGCTGTTTTCAATTGTGAGACCACTGGGGATACATATTGTTTAATTAGGAATCATGAAGCAAAAACACCTTGAACATTTGATATCTTCATAGGCGTCACCTTTCTGCTTGAAATACTTATACGCTAAAAGACAACTTCAGGTCTTAACTGAGCTGTCAGGAGAGGTGTTGCAGGCAGTTTATAAAGTGGGATTAAGAATAAAGAATTTATTCACCAATTATTCATAACTGTTTGTGAAACATGAAACGTTGTTTAATTCATAGTTGCTGTGGGTGCCTTGGGAACCCTGAGGAGTGGAGAGCCACAAGAAAGGAGATGGCAGGTGCGACCACAAGGCAGGCCAGAGAGGAATGGAGAGAGACACTCAAGACTCTTAAGGGGTTAAACAGGATAAATTTAGTAAGGAATTTATACTGCAGACTGCATAGAGAGCTCCAGGAACCGCGAGGAGGTGTAGCCAAGGGGAGGCTGGTGGAGGTATGGGATGGACATACAGGTTGGGCACATGGGCAGGACTCAGCTCACTGTTCCTAGGGCCCCTTGAGTCTTCTAAAACTGTATCCTTATCTCATGTGCCCTAGCCTTGAGTAACAGTGGGTAACTACTGCCCAGGCAACAGCTAGACATTGCTGAAAAATGGGATATGTATGGGCCATGCATGGTCTCCATAGGAATTTGGTCAGTAGGTAGTTTCACATGCTGGGTCTGCTGCCACATGCTCTGCCAGTCACTGACACCTTGCCAGGTCTTCCACAGGTGTTCTCACTACAACAGGTGACATTTTAGTTCAGCTGCACACAGTGGACTTTCCACCAGTGGTTCTAAGGGGTTCAGATTCTGTCTGTAGGAATGCCAAAGAACCAGAAAACATAAAATAAGAATCAGAGGCAGAAAGACAGCCCGACCTAACACCATCCCATTAACAAGAGAAATGGCAAGGAACAGTTCCCTTGAGAAATACAGCTTTAGTGTGATGAATTAGTACTAAAAAGTAACATACTTCTTAGACACCTTATGCTAAGAGGCTTTTGTTGCTAAAATTTTGTGCAAAAAAGTCACGTAAATGAAGCCAAACACTGAGGAAAAATGGAAGGGAAAAATGTTTAAATAATTTTGTCATGCTGAATCTGTGATAAGGATGAAGGTGGCAGTGCTTAGGAAGGGCTTAGAGGGACAGAGGGACAGATGGAGAAAGGGAACTAAAATGCAGAAAGAGACTGAAATATGGAGTAACTTGGATGTACATGTCACCACTGAAGATGCTCAGATCCCCAGTTTCAATCGATGCAGCAGTGGGAAGGATGTTCATATGAAGTACATGGTCAGAAGACAAACTGGTGAATATGGTTTGTGCCAGATACAAAACCGTGCTTTGAAGACACTTACTAAGCATGTAAGGCTGTGGGACAGAATGTGTATTTTATGCAAAAGAAACCAAGCTTGGGAGTCTAGCAGCTGGCCAGTTAGGCTGTAATGGTAATTGCTTGGCCAGCCATCAACCAAATGTGCTGTCTTGCTGCTCACTGCATTACCTAAACAAAGCAAATGTAATTGGCAGTTCTGGTGTAGTGTTTATGCTGAGGGAGCTCAGGCAGACACTGGAGGAAAAGACAAATTTTGCCCTTAGAAAATCACTGAACAGGAGTGCAGAATGGATGCCCAGGTACAAGAGCATGTATTGTCCTCGAGAGGAGACAGCATGGAAGCTGAAACTGGTTGCTAACAAAGAGCAACAAAAAAAATTTGGCAACCAAGAAGTAGCATAAATATACTAGGATAAACCTAGAGCGAAGTCCAACAAGCTCAGAGTCTTGCCGCCATAGATAGATAAGAGCAGAAGAACAGGGCTTGTACAGGTGAGAGTTCCTCAGAAGATTCCCAGCCCGAACAACCTGAGATGCAGGGCCATCCTTAGCAAGACGTCATACTTGTAGGTAACAGACCTTGAGACCGTATTATTTTTATCATAAATGTGTCCAACTGCTTTTGGAATCCTGAAGGACTCAGGAATGTGCTCAGTCTTCCCAGTGTTTATTTTCCTGTCATCTCCAGGATGGCTATGCTTACCCTGTTCACAGCGCATATGCAGAACCAACTGAAATATCATGGTGTACTGTACAGTCTTTGTGACTATTTCAAGCAGTGTTAGAACCGTTGCCACATATGAAGAGGTTGAACTTCATGGATCAGAACATCCTGAAGCACTCCGTGTTTGGATTTATTTATAACTTTGTGCAAATTGGTGCTATGATAAATGTATAACTGCAGGAAAGAGCTGAGGTAGGCAGAGGTATTTTCTATATCTGTCTTCAAAAGAAAGCCTTGTATATCTCTCTGTGCATGATTAAGTGTTGTTGCTGAGTTCTTATTGAAGACCTATAGGTCAAGAACTGTGGGGTTGTTGTTTATCCATTTAATTCTACTTCAAAACATACACTTCTGTTAGAAAATACTACACAACTTATCTGAAGCTTCACCAGCCCAGATTTTCTGTGGCTTTGCTTACTTGGTGGTGAGTGTAAATCTGAACCTTTAATAAAAATAAGTGTGTTTGAACAGTTTTGGAGAACAGAAAAACAGGAGTAAATAAAGGATGATATTTATGGCTTTACAGAGCACAGAAACAGTCACTTTATTTTATAGTCTAAATAGGAATGTGTTCTGCCTCAATTGTGTTGAGCACCAGAGGGCTAATTTGTGAGTCAAACATGTCTTTGTTACCTTGACGAGTGCTATCTTCCCGGAGCAGCAAGATGCACCTCAATGTCATATTATTTGTCTAGAATAACTGCAAGTCCATCTCATGAGTTTCACGTCTGTTCAATATTTGTGGTCACAAAACAAGCCTGCTGGTTCTGTGTTGCTGGTCCCCCTTATGCCCTCCCTCATCAGACCAACTCTATCTGCGTGTCTCAGGGACCTAAGGTGAGGCCGATTTGTGCTGTATAATTGATTTTGTGTCCCTATCATTCCCTCATTCCCCCAGTCCTCTTCTGTCTTCCATTAGGAGCTGTAAACTATGTTTTCCTGACTTTGCAATGATATGTAAGGTTTCCCCAAGCATATTACAATATTTTTACTCTTTTTCCTTGACAGCAGGGCTCAGAGGTGCCTGGGAAGCAGGCAGTGTGGAGATACACCTGAGCCAACACTGAGCAGCTGCTTTGCTTGATAACTTGCATTATTGCTGTCCAAGTGAAGCCCAGAATGAGGCTCTTCCTACATACAGTATGAAAGGACTCCCACCAAGGAAGGAGTCTTTGGGTTTTTGTCAAGTACTCAGAGTTTCTTATTCCTGTAAATGTGTCCTTCTTCAGTTCTACATAGATAATGATAGAGGCCTCTTCCTTTTAATTGCTGCTTTTGTGAAGCAACATGTTTTAAGAGTATAATTTGTGCTATCTGTGACAGTAGTAGAGTTCCAAGGCTGTATTTATATTGAAAAATTTCATCGGTTGCTTTTTTGTTGTTGCTGTTATTATTTTGTGCTTTCAACTCTGTAGGTATTGGATCACAGTCTCTTGTCTATGTATTTGTTTATTTCTTCATCTTATTTCTAAAATCTCTCAGTCCAGCACTGGTCAGGCTGAAATGCTGGAGGAGAAATGGAGTTTCATGGTATGTGGCTTACTCTTGCTAGCTCTCTCTAGAGGTAGCTATGCAGGTTATACAAAAGTGTGCACACTAACAACTGTGCTACTGAATGGAGCAAATTCAAATGAAATGATTACACAGAATCACTGTTGGTGGATTATAAAATTTGTTTTTATTTATTTTGAACTCATAGTTTTCATTACATGATAGAGTCAACTACAAAATTAGCAAGAATTCACTTAATTTATTTGAGGACCATCATCCTTACGTTGTCAGGAGAAAAACTGCCTCACTATGTTGACAGGACAGCCTGGACTCACTTCTTATTTCTCAGTGAGATTTTCCAGTCAACACACCTGGTAATGAAATTGAGATATGCAGTGATAAATGGAGTTCAGACTGTACACTTTGGCAAATGCAGATTAATGTGGTTAATCTGTTAAACTCTTGTCCCTTCATGCAGTGATGACACCATTTCTCTTTGTTAAGGAAAGCCTGAACACCAAAATGCATTGCTAATACTTCTGTGTGGGGCCTAGTTTCTCATATGTCCCTTCTGGGACAGCTGAAGGAGGGAAACCTTCTGGGTGGTTGTGATCATTTTATTCCCCATGGATTTAAGAGTGAAACAAATGCTGTGGTATGTTGTCAATGTCCTTTGAGTCATGCGCATGAACCAGATATGCAGAAGAAATGTGTGAGGAAAGAACAGAGATTCAGTAATTGATATTCCAATCAAGTTGCTGTTGTTGCATTTGCTGTGTTCCTCTCTCAGATGAGAGTGGAGATTCTTGTTACAGTGCACCTTGACTCTCATTCTGAAAGATCTGGAGCTGCCTCTGCTGATAAAAGCCTTTTCAAGTTATTTGTGAGGGTCTTTATGTAAGCCTGGACTTAAAGCTGTAGTATTTTCCTTTAGAAATGAATGGATTAAGAAATTTCCAGGGTTTTAAAAACAGCTCAAAGTTACGTGAAAGATGCGGCATTACAGATATATGATGGCAAGTTGTATATTTCTTTACCACTGTGCAAGTACAAAGATTTGATTAATTTTCATTCATTCGTACTGAATACTGCAACCAAATTCAATATATGATGCTCCGAAGATAACTTATTTTTCCCTTGAATTAAATGTTCTTTTTGATCTACAGCTAAAAGAATCTTTAAAACATGTATAATAAACAGCTCTGCTGCATCTTGACTTAAACCCATATATGCTTTGCATAAAGACAAACAAAAACAAAGAAAAATTTAAAAAGAATGCAAAAGCAGATAAAATTATCCTTTTGGGAAAATAAAAATAGATATTTTGCTAACTCTTAAAATATTTTGGTAGAATTCAAATATTCCCTATGATAATAAATTCTAAACTTGGTTGGTTTAAAAGAATGATATTTATCAAATGGCATGATTTTATTAGGAAATATGGTATTGGTTGAGCTGCTAATTTGTTCAAATGTTCTGCAATAATATATATGTCCTGGAGGTCGTACTATTATGTGCATCTCAAATAGGCTGAATCCCTCATGACAATGTTGTGACCAGGAGAGCTCACTAAGTACAATTAAGCTTGTAGATATTGTTAGGTTCTAAATGTAAATTAGGAGAAGTTATTACAGAAATATAAAACAAACTTTCTAGAATAAAATTCACTTGTGAAATAACTCTTTGCCTGTAACAGAGAAAGCTAGAAGTCAAAGTGGTAAATGGAATACACAGTCCTTACAACATCTAAATAGTCCTTTTTATCTTACATCATTAATGAAAATTCTTGTAGGCTATTTTCTAAGCACTGTGCGCTCTCATTTTCTGATCAGTGAAGCTGAATGCATTCACTGAAATACCATCATGTTTATACCTGGGATAAATCCTGCTCATTTATAATAAATAAAATATATAAAGCTGCTACATTGGTGGTTCCCTGGAGAATGCTCATAGTGAAGCTATCATCTCACTCACTGCTCTAAACTTGCAGCAGCATGAAGTTTTTGCTAATTAGAAGAAAAGTTACCATTTACTTGGTAGTTTAAATCATTACTTGCTGATCTTTCTCAAGGGCAGATGCTACCCCCTCAAACTGTTCATGTAAGAGATGATGCAAACAGGGTGAAACTACTGTTATCCTGGCTTTTGATACCTTCTCCTCAGCATCACTGTGCCAGTTGACATGGTCCTGTGGCCTGATTCAGCCATCTGCTTGTAGACAGCAATCCGTTTACGGTTGCAGCTAGGAAGTGATAGGATGAGAGAAAATTTAATGATGTCACATGTATCATAATTTCTGCCTGTGCTAGAAGCGATGACAAGATCTTTATTTGCCCTCAAAAATAAACTCATCAACTGGAGTTTATTTAGAGCACTGAAATATGACATCACCTCAAAAAGTCTAAATCCAAGTGGGTAGTAAATTCCTGACACTGAAGCGAGCCTAAGCAGTTAGCCGATCTGCTGTTGTGGTGAGAGCCTTGCAGCTGAGCTTGTCTACTTGCACTTCTCCCAGGTTGCTTACACAGACTCTGGCTGAGCTATTAGGTGCTGAAAAAGACTTGAGCCAGCATTTTATTTCATCAGTTTTCACTTCATCTGGGTCACTGTAGACAGATGTGAATCCCTCCTATATTGAGCTCATAAGCTATGCCCGAAACTAGACTCAAAGTAGGTTTAGTAGCTGCAAAGGCAGGGCTGAAGTCAGTCCATACCTCTTGTCCTATGAACCAGAACTTCTGACTCACAGAAAATGGTGCAGTAGTTTCTGGGAACTCCAGTTCCCTTGGAAGTGCAGTAGGGAATGTAGGAGGAGATGAGCAGGGGCCGCAGTATCAAATAGGGGTGTAACTGTAGTGACAAAACTATGTCAGGGTGTCCTTTGGCTGGTGCCAACACAAACTGACAAGCTGCTCCTTATGTTATTGTGTCCTAAAGGTCGCTATATTGAAAATGCAATGTTTAACAGTCTTACAAATATTGTTTCAGGCTTGTGAATCGCTAAACTTTATTTGCAAGCTGATCACAGTTTCCACAGAAATGGCAATCCTCTCTCTGTCAGTTCAGTTAAAGCAGAGAGGAAACTGTCCTGCCAGGCTTTCTCAGCATGCCGACTCCCCACTCGCCTCGCTTGTCTGCCTCCTGCTCCCCTTTATCACCGTGCTTGATTCACTGTGTAAACTGGATGGAAAATGACAGAGCTTCAGCCATAAGCTTGCTTGGCTGAAGTGGCATTTCCTGGGAATGATCGCAAAGCAAGTGGCATTTACACGACAACCGTTTGAAAAATGGCAACAAATCATTTAGTGCTGTCAAGCAGCGATTTTTCCAGCTTTGAATAAGGATGGACATTTGCCATTCACTATTTGACTATCATAATATTTCTATTTAGAGTAAAAACATCTGCTGCCTTTGCACTTGTTGTTTTTGCAATCTATTTAGCGCTATCTGATTAGATTATGTGGGAAGCTGATGTTGAAAGTTATATGTTTTTATCACCTTATCATCCCCCTCCTGAGAGCTACAGAAATAATGTTCATATTTTAGAGTCAGTAAGAGTGAATGAAGCATACTCCTCTGAGGTGGGCTCGAGACTGAACCCAGCCTGTATGTCTAAGGCAACACATATACACACTGAGATGGGTTCCTCACGCTGAGATCAAGCAAATACAGCTCTGCCTGAGGTTAGCTTTGCAGAGGGAGAGCTGTGCTGCCAGGCCACAAGCACTTATGGATTCTTAAAAGTGTGAATTCTAGCAATATCTTGTACTCACCACAAGTATATCTTGGCCTGTATCAACCCTTCTGCCCACCTTTTTCTTTAACACAGAAAGGAAATCCAAATGTGCAGGGTGAACAGAAATGATATCATACTCCAAACAGATGCTGATCTAATGGCTTGGGATCCAGGATTCATATGCTAAGCTCATAAGCATATGGGAGAAGTCTTGGTATTCTGGGTAGTGTCTAACCAAGCTCTGGAGGCACTTCTGCAGGCTTAGTTTCTTCTGCAATGTTTTGGCTAAGTTTCAGACCAAAAGTGTCACTATCAGAGCTGGATGGGATTAGAGGACTTGCAGTTGTTGCTGTAAATAGAATTTTACTCCAATCATTTTTCCCCATTACACTGGTAGCCATAACCCCAGCAGAATGTTTTATCAATCATGTCCTATGACAGTCTCTAATTTTCAACTTCCTTAACCACTGCTGTATATCATTTCTTGTCATGTAACTAATTGGAACCTGGCATGAGAAAGACAGAGGCCTATAACTTGAACATTTGCTTAGCAGAACAGACAGAAATTGCTCAATTAGGGCTCTAACTTCTTGATTACTTAATATAATCTAGAGCAAGTACAGTCCCAACGGGATATCTGTGCTAGGACATGTGATAGGAACCTTTCTCTGTGAAAATCAACCCACATAGAGCAGCATGATCTAGCATCACCTGAGCTCTTCCTGAATCTGCATCAGAGTTAATCTCAACAAACTGACGTCAGTGAAGGGATTGCCCTTTCAATATATCCAGTCTTCACTGTATTCAAGCAGAATATTTAGAGGAGAACAAAATGTTACATAGAGTTCTATCATACTGGTCACAGCTTTTAATCCAACCCTCAGCAGACCTGACTAATTAGCTATTTCATTTTAATAAACTTAAGGGATGGGAATAAGATCAAACAAGCTTAATTAGCTACTGCCTAATTCTGAGGAAAAACTGCAATTCTGAGTAAAAATACCTTAGCATTTCATTGTTACAATAAGGAAACCATGAACACCTGTAATGTTGCTTTAAGGAATTCATGTTGGGATTGCTTTTTTGGAAATAAATCCCCTGATATAGGAATCGAGGAGGTACTATTTGAAGTTCTAATAATTATGAAAACATAAAAGAAGACAAGGTCATGTGTCTAAATATTAATTTTCTTAAATAATTAATGCAGTTATTTGATGACACCAACGCATGTGTATGCTGATCAAAGGGTGAGGAAGACTTCATAGACATAGCAGCTAACAAAAGTGAATGGCTATGTGATTATTGACAATCTTGGGATCCGCCAAGATGTTCTTGGCTGCCAAGTGGTTTAACATCCCTATTACTTGTATAATTTGCTATCATAAATATCTACCTATGTATTTCCTATCTCTCATTGTCATAATATGATGCACTTCACAGCACTATATTTTCATCTCTATCACTATGATATTGCATTGTCTGATGGTAAAATGAGTCAGAGACTATCGTCTAAATAGGAAAGTTCTGAAGCTTTGATTATTTAACTATAATCAAAATTTCTGTTCCAGATGTCCCAAGTTCTTATGCTAGCATTGCTTATGCCATTTCAGGAAGTAAAGATAATCTTCATTGGTGTAAATCAATTTATTCTAATACAGCTGTGTTCTCATCTGAGCTTATGCCAGCATGTGCATACATTGCTTTAAACAAGTCACACAGACAGTTGTATTTAGCAACATAGTGTTTAGAAAAAAAAAAAAAAACAGTCATGAGAGAGGACTAAAACCACCAAGACTGGTAAAACCAAGCACAAAACAAAGAACTAATCCTTTCCCCCTAAGTAGTTTGCACATTACAAACACAGAAAACCAGCCAACATTATCAGAAATATGAAAAAGCTAAGGCTTTTTCAGCTAAGGCGCAAGAGTCATTGGCTGCAGTTCATCAGCAGGCTAGATATCACCACGACTTCAGTATCATCACAGAGAAAAATCACATCAAGGAGGGACTGAAAAGCAACCTTGATGAACCTTTGCAAAGGTTTGCAGAGGCCTTCTCAAGCATGAAGGGCTCAGTTGACACCATAGGCTGAAAAGAGTTGGAAGAAGTCGTAGTGAACAGAGTTGAAATGGAAAAGCAAAGATGTTAAGAACCTTACAAACAATGACAAGTGGCCTGTTTCTGATGCAATATAAAGGGAAAAGGCAGTGAAAGGCTTCCAAGACAAGAGTAATATGATCAAAATTAATGAGTTATAAAACAGCACTTTGCAGCAGCAGTCGGAATGTATATGCAAAGAGGGATTTGCCAAAGCAGATGAAAACAGTTTTATGCTAATAAAGATGTAAGATAGTGAAAGCTTGGATGAGAGTCTTAGTGTATAAAGGGACTTTTGCAGAAAGAATGAACAATATTTAGCCATGACCAGAATGTAAAAAGTTAGAAAATAATAACACTAGGGCTGAGTGATGAGTTTAAATGCTAGCAAGATGGGAATGACTGTAATAAGATGGGAAAACTTTGCCATGGAGGGAAGGAATGTGGACCCACAGCTCAGTTTTAACCCTAATAAACGTAACCTGACAGCTGGAGCTGCCGGATAAAAGCCTCAATCTTGGAACAACATTTGGCTACATGTATTCATGTGGCGCCTTCCACAGAGGAAGAAGCCTGCCGTTCATTAGTCATTAAGCTGTAAGAGCTATTTATTCCAAGCACCTTTTATTCCAACAATTGTGGAATAAACAATAGCATAAGAAAGATCATTTTATATTAAAACACATGTATGTTGATTTTAATGTTCTTGTCATTAGAACATGGACATTGCCTATTTGTTTTAACTCGTTTTGATTTCACCCAGAAGCAGCTGATGACACCTAATTATCCTGATGTATGGTGAATCTAAGAGTAGTTAGTTATAAACTTCACTGTGCAGAATTGCTCCAACTAGCCAACTACAGAAATGAAAGAGCTGTAAGCAGGGTGGCTCCCTGAGATGAAGCTCCACAGTATCTCTCTAACACTTGCGTGGAGACAGATAGTTAGCAGTAGTGGATTGAGTGAGGGCTGAGCACCACTCTTGCACTGCATCCATTGCCATCCTGCATTGCTGACCCAAGGAAACTCAGCTGTGGGGAGCAGGACTAGGGGATGCATCAGCAAACAGGGATGGAAGGGCAGAAAAGTGAATGCAACAGATATTGGAGAGAAAAGAACTTCAGGAGCTTGAGCATACAAATGACTGACCAGCAGACAGGCATAACATTCAGAACATTACCTGAAGAGCAGCCTGAAATACATGGCTGAGAAAATCCAAGAACTTGTGGAAGGGAGCAAAAGAGGCAAGGCCTCCTTCTGCCCCAGTTTTATAAAAAGCAGGACAAATACCACTGCAGCTAGTGGCCCATATCACTTAGGGTTCTCTGATTAGCTGCACAGCTAGTGTTGCCTGAAGGACAGGGTTTCCTTAGGGTCAGGCCTTTTGACCCAAGTTTGCTCCTGAAATGAGTTGTTAAACAGATGTATTTGAAGAGACCATGGGATCACCAGAGACAGTGCCTGACACCTAGAAGGCTCTAGGACTTGAAGCCCCGCAGCCTTGAGACTTTCCTAAAATGCCTGAGTAGACAAGTGCTTGGGAGACAAAGTTCACATTGATAGATTACATAAGCACATGGGGAGAAAAAAAAAATCCAAATTTATCAGGCCATCCCGAAGAAGCATTTCATTCCATTTCAGCATTCTTCTGATAGTGTAGTGTTTCCAATAGGCTGCACTGAACCTGCAAAATTTTTTCTGAGGGGTGATGCCAAGTTCAGTGGCCTCTCTAAGATATTTCTGTAAAGAAGTAAGCAAAAGGAGAAGAAAGTAACACGAAGTAGTTATTCTACACCTCATTTTTTTAATTTCATCAGACTGTAGACTGTAGTTTAGAGAAATAACTTACCTAAATTTTAATTTCTTGATAGACTTGGCAAGTAAAACCTGTAATTTAGTAAATGTTAAACAAATTTATTTAAAATATCAATCATATTAAGCCTGAACTTATACACACAAACCCATAATTAGCACAATTATAGTTGCAAAAACCGTAAACATTATCATTTAGCATTAACTTCCTAATAATCAAGGAATGGAAATGCAAACATTAGCTTTCAAGTCGTCACTCACAGAGATACCTTTTATTCCAAGTTGTTTTATTCAGTATTACATATGTCAATATTGATTATACAATACATATACGCCGATTGAGACAATCTACTAAATAGTGATTCTTTATGCAAATATATCCTGTTTCTGGTCTAAGCTGCCTATTGATGTCCATAAGAACAGTTCCTATGGTACTTTTGCAGTTCTGATTTAAACAAGTTGAAGTATCATTTGAGATCTGTTTAATAGTAAGTCATCTTGAAGTTACAGTTACATTTTTTTTCCCCACTACATTCTGTCCTTTGTAGTGAAAGTATCTGTCTACATAAGTTTAAGTTTTGCCCACACTTGCAAAAGTGAGAGTGTCCCACATGAACCAAGATGGTGCTGGATCGCTTTGCTGGTCCTTGGGAGAGAGCAGATGCTGCAGAGAGGATCGAGTCCCTTCTGCACAGCTGTGGAGAGTTCCCAGAAAACAGAACTCTTCACCAAGAAAAGCTGATTTGGAGATCGCGAAATACCACCCTCTCCAACCCGTATACCTCTTCAGTCCCACAGGGATTTCCTTCTGGTGGAGTTGACAGCATAATGAAACTTTAGCATCCAAATCTATAAATGCTTTTTCTAAAATCCTCTGTTCATCTAGGTACCCAGGTGTGTATTCACTCTTAGATGTCTAGTGGCAGCTGTCTCTCCACCAAGTGTCTGTAATTTGGTATAGTATTTTTACTGAGTTAGACAGGTGACAGTCACTATTATGTGTCATTTCAAAGCAATAAAGGGTGGAACTGTGCCAAAATCCTACGACATTTTTCTTTTTATATACGTCACCTTTATATATACGGTTTAGTAATTTGGCTCAAAAAGTTACAATTTCCTTCTTGTTTAAAACAGATCTTGTTTCTTTTTCATAAACAAAGCAGACTCTATGAGTATGAGTACTTTGCACAGACAAAACCAGCATAGATTATGGCTGAGAGAAGCAAAAATGTTTATCCATGTTTGCCTTTCTACATAGTTTTCTGTTTACACTTTCCTGATCTGCTGCTTGTGGGGTGGAGCGAGCTCCCCACTGCTTTTGCAGTTTTTCTTCTGACTTTAAAGTGGCAAATAAACCTCCTGTACCCTGTGGAAATGGGAAGCTAAGAAATAGTACTTACAGCAAGTGACCCAAGATATGAATATCTCCTCTAATGCCTATTTAAAGCCTAGAACTCCAGAGCTAAATTCCCAAAGCTAAAGACCTGCAAGAACTCCTTTTTCTTACCAACTGAAAAAGCAAGAGGCTGATAATAAACACTCCCTGATGGATGAGATGTATGCACTACCTGGGATGCAAACCCCACTGAGAGCTGGGAAAAGATTATCTGTTCTTTCACACTGCTGAAAATCTACAATGTTAGGTGGGAACTTTTGTATGAGGCATGTCAAGATTTGGGGAAAAGAAACATGAAAATGAGTGGCATTTCCCAGAAATTCAACCTCAAAGCAATACTACCTCCAACAGATCAATGGGCATGAACCTGTGTTATTGTTCAAGATTATAAAAGCCAGGATGAAGAATCCAAATCTGGCACTTCTAATTTCCTGACAACTTGATCTCTCTAGTGTTGCCTCTTTGACATTTGTTGCCACCATTAGAGGCCACAGGGAGGGCAGGCTGCATCCCATCTATCTTAGAGGTGTCAAAGCTAGATGGTAAGTCTGGGCCAGTCACAGTAGGCTTCTTTTACAGTTATTACAGAAAAATTGACACTTCCAAAGATAGTTCACTTGATCTATCTTGGACAACTATTTTAAGATGTGGTGAGTCACTTTTGGAGGTACATGTATCTTTGAACCAACTTTAAAGGGGAAACAAAAGTCCAGTTTAGCTTGTTGGGTGGTAAGGCTGGAACAGCAAGGTTTAATGTGTTTCCATGACTTCCATGACTCAATGAGTTTACACCACTGAGGATTTGGCCAAATTAAGTCAATATCTTAGTGTGAAATACCTCAATTTAGGGTAAGGAAAATGTATTGTAATCAGATACAACTTCTTCCTGAGGCAAGAAGCTGTGAACACCAGCAAATGAGAACCACACTTTAAAGTGCAGAAGAGAATGAAAGAACACACGAGTCTGCAATTCTTCCAGCAATATTGATTAGGTTTTACAGATTTATCCCTGAGGGTTATTTGAATCTCAAAGAAAATTATATTGCTATGCTTCTAACCCAATAAGGTGCTTACTGTGCCCTAAGTCTTATGCTATTTTGACTTGAGGTCTTATGTTATTTCAACCAGACTAAACTCATTCTTTTCACATTAGTATTGTTATTGCAGGTGTCCTCCTGCACTGACCAAGTGTAAGTGTTGGCTTTAGGAGAAGTTCTTTATTCTACTGCCTGTGCTGGCTTGAGGCATGATGTAGTAGCCTAACCGTAAGGAACCTAGTAACTCTTGGGAAAGAAATACTCATGGCGTGATAGATATGATACAAGACCTTTGTAGATGAGCTATCTTAGAAAAGATATGATAGCAGCATCTGCAGATACCCTTGAACACGTCGAAGTCACATTTGTGCAAACGTATTTTACCCCCATAGCTTGTGACCTCATGGCCAAGAAGGCCAATGGGATCCTGGCCTGCATGAGGAGAAGCGTTGCCAGCAGGTTGAGGGAGGGGATCCTGCCCCTCTGCTCAGCTCTGGTGAGGCTGCACCTGGAGTACTGGGTGCAGTTCTGGGCTGCCCAGTACAAGAGGGACATGGAGCTTCTAGAGAGGATCCAGCGGAGACCCACAAAGATGATTTAAGGGACTGGAGCATCTATTGTATGAGGAAAGACTGAGTGAGCTGGGCCTGTTTAGCCTAGAGAAGAGAAGATTGAGAGGAAATTTGATCAACCAGTACCTGAGGGGTGAATGTAAGCAGGATGGGGTCAAACTCATCTCTATGGTGGCCATTGACAGGACAAGGGGTAATGGGTGCAATTGAAACCCAGGAAGTTCCACCTCCATGTGAGGAAGGACTTCTTTACTGTAAGGGTGACAGAGCCCTGGAACAGGCTGCCCAGAGAGGCTGTGGAGTCTCCTTCTCTGGAGATCTTCCAAACCCGCCTGGATGTCACCCTGTGCCACGTGCTCTGGGTGGCCCTGCAGGAGCAGGGGTGTTTGACTAGATGATCTCTAGAGGTCCCTTCCAACCTCAACCCTTCTCTGATTCTGTGATTGTCACTGACCTCCATTGTTTCTGCATGCTGAGCAGCTCAGATAGATACTGATTGTGTGTTTGTGAAGCTAACATGTAAAGTAGCTAGGAAAAGAAAAATCAGAAAAGATAGTCAAGGAAGTGTAACAAAGGACAGCAAGCTAAGGGCATTTTGAGGTTTTCTGTGTTTTTAACCAGGAACTGCATTTCAGGGCATGAGCACAGCGATGTACACATCGCTCTCCTTCTACCTGCCCTGCTGTGTGACAGACTGCATCAAGGCTTATCAAGGCAAGATGTATATGTAAATGTGAATGTGAACAGTATATGATTATGATAACCAATACTGTCTAAGAGTGTTTCTGTCTGAAATCTGATAAAGAGGAAATTAACTGAGATAAGTTTAAGACAACTATTATTCAGATTAAACAATAACCAGAAGAGTATGAAGAGACTGTAGAGAAAAGAAGGGTTCTGCTTAAAAAGAAGCAGCAGGGAAGGTTAAAATGTGTGACAGGGAAGAGACCTTGAAAGGTCCCTGAGAAGACCAGGAGCAGACCAGCAGTGACCAGGGCTTGGCAGTGCTGGTGGTTGCCCCATGGCACTGCTGCCTCCCCATGGTCCTGGGGTACTGGGTGCAGTCAGCACCAAGGAGGGGAGTGTGGGGCGGTGTGGGGGCACCCCCACCTTGGGAGTGCCCTTGGCCCACGGGGGATTCCCCTGGCGCAGGGATCCAGAAGGTGCTGGGGTGGTGCAGAACCACATAAAGTAGCAGCTCTATCCCCTGTGCAAGGGTGTAAATAGGGAAGCCCCTGCTCAGGGGAAGGGCCGAGGACTTGGGATCCACATCGATATGAGGGTGCATTTGTGTGAGCACATGTGTGCGAGGAGCTCTGTCAACATGCGAGGTCAGAGCTTGTGGAGAGCCATAGAAGAGTGTTCAGTAGTTTCAAGGGTTTGTTAACACTTTGCAAGTATTCACTATTTCTCTGTTGTATTGCTGCTATTGATGTTTAATGCTATGGCTCACTAGTTACAAGTGGTAAATAAAGCCTCAGTCCTGATTTACCTCATGTGGGGTGAGCATTTTTTTTTTCCTGCAGAAGGAGGTTCTGCACTATGATTCTTCCACCTTTACACTTGCTGATGGATCCTGTTATCCTGAGGTATTTTTAACATGTGAATTTTCTGCCTAATGCTTTCTGTTCACATGCCCTATACCTTCACATTGACACATGAAACTTGGTGAAGCAGCATCTTTGCCTTGAGGAATAGCTCTTTTGAGACTCTCCGCCTGCTAATCCTCTTGCTTACAATTATTTATCAGACACAGCAGCTTCTGTGCGCGGAGCAGGCCAATGCTGAAGGCTGGCTCCCTCCGTCAGCTGGTGGGTGGTTATTCTCCACTGCAGCTGAAGCTCTAAAGAAGTCAGGAAATGCCTATAAAATTTGTGGGGAAGAGAGAGACTGCCAGCTCCTGTTTCCATGACCTTGTCATTCCTAACCTCAGGGACATGAGACCAGCGAAGCTGACAAGAGGACAGAGCCAACAAAGTCCTATTTCTTGAGGGTTATGTCCATAACTTAAGCTGAATGTCCAAGATTTTCTGAAGCATATTTTGAATCTAGGGATGACCTCAAAAAATCTTCTTTTTTTTTTTTTAAGAAGACCTCTTTAAGGTTTCTAAAAGTGTCACAAACACCTTCATATTGCATGTTTGAAAACGTGCAGGAGTTTGAGAGTAGCACAAGCGCTCTAATACCATCAAGTGGTATTTTCTTTCTCTTGCAAATACTTAATGTTTATGTCTGCAGTAGAAAAGACTTAGTTGCCAAATAGCAATTTCAGTGGTTTCTTAACCAACAGGATACCTCTGTCTTTCAAAGAGTATATTTCCATTTCATTCAATATCATACCCTCAGCAGTTATAAATCAATACAGCTAGAATTACTTTCTTGAAGCTATGCTGACTTCTCTCCCTGGGGGATACACCCTAGCACCTCTAAAATTTTAAATGCATAGAATACAGACACTTCTGGTTTATTAAATTAATGGGAATATAGATTCACCTTTGAAATAATCGAAAACTCAAGCAATAGGCAGAAATCAGAATTTGAGAAGCTCATGACTTTCTCAAATGATTCATAACTCAAAGAACATGATCAGTTTTCTTCAGACAGGGTTGGATAATTTTTTCCTCTCTCCCTAGGACATAGTATCACTTGGTAAATGAACTAGTGTGGTTATGAATAACTCCATCTCCTCATAAAAAGAAAATACTGTTCACAACTTTGTTCACAACTTTTAACAGGTTCTTAAAAGACAACATTTAGAAAACTCAGAAGAAACATTTTTTTTTGTCAAAAATATGATTTAAGTTGTATGAAGAGGTAAAGAGCATGAGCAAAAACAATGCAAGGATTCTGCACTCTCTTTTACCTCCTCTTTTCCTTCTCTTACATTGTCCAGAAAAATAAAAATAAAGAAAAATGTTACACATTAACTGGAAAGAGAAAACTAACTTTTTGGCAAGTTCCAGAGTTGTTCTCAATTGGTAGAGACATAATAAGTGGAATAAAGGGACTGGCTTCAAAGAGTCCCTGGAAAGAGTCTGAGATAATGATTAGATCAAATAGTCTGTAGAGTGAAATATATATGCACTGAAATTCACTAATATGATGCTAGTCATAGGAAATAACATTGAGATCTATGCTCAGAAAAAGGGGACAATTTCACTGTTCAAAGTCTGCCAAGTTATAAAGAACAATTTTGTACTTTAAATCAGAAGATGATTTTAGGAATAATCTAGTAACTTTTATCAGAGTTGTAACAGATCCTTGGGCTTTTAAACTGTTTTGGTGGAATGGTTTACCATAACTAAAATGCAGACAGACATTTTTGCAGGCATTAATGCTTCCATGGAGTCGTTCGTCTTGAAAGTGGATAACACAGTTATTAATTCTCGCAAAATTCTTGTGAGAAAAATGTGTATACCCTTAAGGAAAATAAAAGATAAGCACATAAAAGCATAATGTGCTTCCCCATAGTTTCAAAACTCTCCTGCCAAGTGTTCTTACTAAGATGAAGTTAAAGTTTTGTTTCAAGTTTTCTCAAGAATCTGTACAAAAGTGGCTGAAACGAGAGCTGAGCTGGCCAGATTTGCATAAGGAGACCAGAAAGAATATCAGATACTGCACAAAACATCCCTTGGTTCTCACACCATCACAGAGTTTGTAACTTGGCCCGTTACAGCTGGAGGATGGTGTCTCAGCCCTTCATTGGTAACTAAGATGCAGCAGCTGTCAAAGGAATAAAATGATTTGCTTGATCATAACTGATGACTATTTATCCCATTAGCATAAATGCTATGAAAAGTTTGTGTATTTTCAAGATTTATTAGTATGTCAAGTCAATGAGGGAGGTGAGCCTGGCACGGTGTAGCTTATGTTCTGTTTGCCCTTTCAAGTCATTGTGCTGTGTTTGTGTTAAATAAAAAGCTCTTCAGATTGTCATTTCCTCCTCTCTTCCTATGCTGGCTTTAATTTTATTAGAAGAGCAGTGGAACTTGGCTGCAGGGAGGGATAGAAGGAGATCTGATAAAGGAAATGCTGTGTTTTCTGATGATCTCATTTTGCATTTGCTCCTGAAGAGCCTGGTCCATGCATAAACTTCTCTGCAGGCCAGGAAAGCATGGGGTAGACATCCTACATGTTCACTGAAATCAGCTTTCTGAATTCTTCTGTCATTTGAATCTTTTTCCATGTCTCTGACATACACAGAGGCAGATTTGTTTATCTGGATGAGTTGGAAGAAAGGAAGAGATATGATAGACACATGACATTTGTTCTAAGGTCTGATAGGCATCTCAGAAGTAAGAGGGAAGTAGGACACTGATGACTCTTTCCATGACACAAACTATTGGAAAATGCGTACTTTTTGAAAGCAGTGGGTTGCAAGGGATTGAAACAGTCCGGGAGTATTTAAGAAATTATGCAACTAGCCAGTGATATCTGAACTCTAGGGAACAAAACCAAAGTGTGCTAAAAAAAAAAAAAAAACCTTCAGTTACATCAGTTGGGCTTATGACTAGGAAGAAGCCCTGCATCAGTTAGAACATCCTCAAAGAGTTTCCTGCCCTGGAGCAGGCACCTGCTTCAAACTCTGTGGTCAGTAAGGAAACGCTTCTGTAAGCAGGCTTGGATTTGAAAGAAATAGTCCTAGATGCCTGTCTGGATTTAATCCGATTGGCACCATTCCTTTGGCACTAACACAATGCAGAGTCTGAAGAGGGAAGGCTCACAGAAAGAACAGCAAAATCTCAAACTTGCTTATTGAACTTTAACTTCTTTAACTTGAAGAAAGATAGAGTCCTTGTCATCCAGACCAGATGGCAGTGAGGGATGAATTGTGCACCTTCATCTCAACAAAGCTGCTAACACTGGGCTGCTGTTGCCTAAAGAGCCGTATATGTATGTACACACAATACATATGTATATGTGTATGTATTTATATGTACATATATGTGTATATTATATCTATATATATATATAATATATACAAATATAACTTTTCTGGTTTTTTTTCCACGTATACATAAAAAAGAAAGTTAGTATTGATAAAGGTTGCCTAAGACTACAGAAAAATCTTTTCAGAAACACCATTTCAAAAGGCTTCTCTGTGATTGCCAAGGCTGCTTGCAGAGCTAATTAGAGCATCATCAATGTCTATGCAGTGCCCACTGTTCAAAGGGAAAAAAAAGAATGTCAGTTAAAGGAAGACCAAATTTTGAAACAATGAAACACACAAGGATAGAACTCAGATTTTTATACCAGCCATTTCAGATTTCAGTTGTATACCAGCTGAATTTCCCTACATTTCTACCAGCTGCAGGGGAGTCTTAGAGACCACACATTGGGCTTGACTTAGTTGCTTAAATGTAGGCACTATTTGCCATTGGGGTACCCCAAGATCCCACTAGAATGATGTCTAGTAGATCCTATGTCTTTTATAGGTACCAGGGCACCACAGGGCTGCCTTGGGGAAGCAGGGCTCTGGGCAAGCTGGGGCAGCCCCTGCCCCAAAGGGTGTCAGGCCAAACTCGCATCTGGCTTATTGGCATTACCATCTTTTCATGCAAAAGAGCTCTTAAACCTTAGCAAAAATAGCATGAGAACCATTACTGCTATTTTATAGGAATATTAGAAAAAGGGCTTAGCATTGTTTGCACCTGTGAGTGAACCTGGAAAATAAAGTAGATGCAGCAATTGGTTAGAGAGGAATAACACTTACCCCCTGATTTAGCATACACTAAATAAGATCAGCTAATTAAAATTAACCTTTTATTTAACTCAAGACTGTTTAATGCCTGGGATACAGAAAACAAACAACTCTCCTTTAAAAATGCTAAAAACCTGTTTTCAAGACCACTGTAGTAGAAGGAAATCAGATTTTCAAGCATATCTTGAATTTAGCTATGTTTTAAACAGTGAAAAGCATTACACCTGGAACAGTTAACCACATGAATACAAAACAGGGAACTCTGAGCTGGATGCTGGCCCTGTTTCAGAGGGATCGCAGCTCAGTAACAGCCTGGTTTGCTGTCTGGCACCGTGAGAACTGGGGAGAGGTGGTAGGGCTCAACACGCTCAAGAAAATGAAGGGGAGAGAAAATGTACAAAACAAGAATAAGTCAGATTTCTAGAAAACCTGCATCATGATAAATGATTGCAAAAATGACATGCTTTAGTTCAGTAAAATGAGATTTTTCAAATATGTAAAATAGTGCTTCCAAAAAAAAGAGGGTAATGAAAAATTCTCCCCGTCCAGGTGGTTACCAAGGAATGGATGACAATTAAGATAGATGAGTCACAGCTTCAGAGAACTTAAGTTCATATTACTTTACTTAATTGTTAGGTGAAACATGAGGAGGAACTTTCTGATCATGCATATGGTTACTGCAACTGTGTATATTCCAGAATAGAATATTTTAGAACATTTTTTCCAAGCTCAACAGGAATATTTAATGATATAACCCTACCTTGGTTCAATCTGGATGAACTAAATGACCTCTTGAAAGCTCTTCGAGGCTTTGTTTCCATATTTAGCCTAGAAATACTCTGACTGTGCTTTTACCGAGCTCTGGGGACTACTTGGGTCTCCATTCTCTTCTCCATTACTCATTGGAGTTTCATCATGTTTTCATAACTTCAAGATTGGATATTTTATTTTATTTTATTTTTGGCAATTAGTGATTGAAACCCCTTTTGTATCTCACAGTGTTTGATGCTAATCTCACTGGGGGAACTGAAGGGCAATTTATTCTTAATGGAAACATTAAGAAGCATTGTAAAAGTTGTAAGTCTATCAAATCTCGTTTCGACAGTTATTTCTGTATGTTTTAATTCAGCGCCCAACAGGGCAGGGATCAACAGCTGCCCTCATTTGCTGCTCTTCTGACAACAAAGAGCACATCCCTGAAGGGCATGTGCGGAAAGTGAGTCATGTTGCTAAGATACCCATTAAAGTACGCTGCTAATTGAGGATGAATTGCCTTCTAGTTACTGGGAAGGTTTCTTCCCAGCTCTGCTTCATGTGGTGTGCAAATGAGACATGTCCTGGTAGCTGCTGATGGCAATGGCAGTGACACTGGTTATTTAAAAATACACAGCAGGATATGAGAAAGCCCGCAGCTGCCAGATAAGGAAGTTACCTGTGTTTGCTTCGATGGCGGCAACGCTGTTTTGGTGACACTGCAAAACTCTGCGTGAGGGAAGAGGAGCAAGTGAGGAAGCAGAACGGGCGATGAGATGGTCTCAGTTTTTGCCATGCACTTTGATATCCCGACCACAGTCTGAGGAACAAAAGCGCTTCTGCCTCCTGTAGCTATTTATCTTGGAGCGCGGTCCTGTACATAAGTAAATGCTTTGGCTAATGTTAATTTTTAAGGACATTTTCAGCCACGTCTCGCATGCAATGGATATTCAGAACAAACTTAAATAAGCCTTGTTGTCATGATTATCCTCTTCACAGAAATGTATGAGGAAATGAATCTCCATCAGAGATAAATAAAACATAGCAGTTGCTACTCTCATGGTCATTTCAGTAGGTATCCAAACACTTTTCCCTTTTGCTTTAAAACTACAGGCAGAGGCCCCATATGTCCTCTTAATTACTAGGCTGCAAGATCTGAGAAAAGGTGAAAGTTAATGAGAAAAAGAAACAGTAACATACAGGAAAACAAAGCACTGCATCTTCCTGTAGTTAACAGGGTTTACAGATACTCTAAGAGGTTTACTCTTTACATAGGAAATGATGCATGAAAAACAGTTTTACAGGAATTGCACGGCATCTGAAAATGGAGCAGCAGTAATGTACTTTGCCCTTTTCTGAATTTCTCTCTGCTGAAATGCCATGCGTCTAGAAGAGCTTTCATTTAAAGGCCTGTTAATGAATTGTACCTTGGCAGCTCTTGCAATGTGTCCCCTCACTGAACCACTTCTTGCTGAAAGCTGGGCATAACTAATAGGGAAAGGATTACTTTATCCTTTCTTTCAAGTATTTTATGGTGACCAAAGTGGAGAAAGGACAGTGGATTAGGCAGACCTTTACACTGCTCTGGTGTTCTGCATATTCTACTATATCTAATATCTACTTCTGTACAGTTATAAATATAGCCAAAAAGCTATAAAAAATGCCTCCTCAAAAGATCAGTTGTAATGGGGATAAACTTATGCTCAGTGGTGCTCCAGCTGTTGCCAGAGAGGAATCACTGGTTGCTAGTGACAGGACCAGCTAGACTATATATGTATATGTATGTATATATGTATATGAGCTTATGAGAAACTGTGTGATTGCTTGCATTTGCATGCATATTTTTTCTTTTCCTGAAATATTTCTTTTCAGAAACTGCCTACTACATACCAATTTTGTTGTGCTTCAGCATAACTTCATTCTTTGCCACACTTTTTGTTTGCTGAATATTTCCCCAGGCCCTAATTTAGTTCTCAAAATATCTATAGGAGAGTTGTTAGATAATTAATAGAGAATTTACCCAGCAAACTGGATTGTTAATCACTATTCATTGTTTCACTTTTCAAAAAACCTACAATGGTTAAACAAAATATAAACAGAGTCTAATGGGATTCAGAGGAGATAGGACATAAATCATATTCATACCTGGACTGATGTTTTCTCACATGGAATATTCTGACAGCTGTAAGAATATCATGTGTCTCTCTCTCTCAGGTCAATTATTTGTAAACAAAGATATGGCATGTCTTAAGAAATTATCAGCAACTCGTTATTTTTTTTCTGTATGTTCTTACCACTAGCTATAATTGACATTAATAGCTTATTCTAATCTGATTCTATTTGTAAGAAGCTGCAGTGAAAAGGTACATTAGCATAACACCATTCATATTGAATTTGTTCAGTTGGAAAAAAGTCATGTTGAGGAGAATAGGAGAGTTTAGATATGTTGATGGAATCCATTTTAAAAGGAAGAAAGTGTTTTCATGCAACTCATCTTTTTGCAACTTTTGGAAGGGAACTTTTTTTTTAGACGTTTATTTAAATTTATAGGGGTTAATACATTTCTGAGTCTAATCTTAATAAAAGATTTTAAGTAAGTCATACTTTTTTACAGAAATCATGGAAAATGTCAAGGTTTGTTTCATTTCTTCTGGAGATGACAATGAGGGTGACAGAGCACTGGAACAGGTTTCCAGGAGAGTTTGTCCTCTCCTTCTCTGGAGATACTCAAAACCCACTTGGATGCAGTCCTGTGCCACGTGCTGTAGGAGACCCTGCGTGTGCAGGGCGGTTGGACTAGATGATCTGTAAAGGTCCCTTCCAACCTTAATAATTCTATGATTCTATGTTTATGTATTTGTGACAGATTCATCCTAATGTTCAGTTATGCAACATGTATTACTTATGCAAATGAATCATCATTGCATGGAGAGTAATGGTAAGAAGAAAGGATATTGGGGGCTTATTAAATTCTTATTGATCATTTATATGTTGTCATTTTTTTTCTGCATTACAAGTTCCATGCTTAATAATATACATTTGTAGGTTTCAAAATGTAACCAGAAAGAAGCAAATGAAGTTTTATCATCCTAAGCACAAAATATTTTAAAGCATCCTTTCATTTTTCATCCATATTGCGTAGAAAAAACCAACAGGTGTAATAAATTCAGCATTTGAAAATAATAAAAAAAACATTCATTGGTCCAGAGTTCCTCAAGAAGAAAAACCCTCAATCTCTTTGCTGTGGAAAATTTCTTGTATGAATGCTTCTGACTGACCAGTGTTGTCTATATAAAGTAGAGGTTTCTGTGCTTGATGACTTCTTAAAATGCAGCAAAAAAAAGGTCAAGATCATCTGGATCTCTCATTCCCTCAGTCAACAAGTGGTTTTGGAATAAACTATATGGAATAGTAGAATCTGCTGCAACTGCATTTGTGCACAGTGTCCTGCTTAATATTTCAGATGTGTAAGGTCCGTCTATGTGTATAGAAGTAAAATGAGCCTAGCTGTTAATGCTTTCTACCTATCTGTAACATTTTGCAGATTTAAAACACATCAGAGGAATGTGTCTGGTGGCCATTGCTTTTGTCTCTGCTTCATCATTTTCAAACTCGGTACCCTGCAGTCTCAGAACGGAGAATGGTGCATAGAAGGCAGTGGGCGTATTGTCATGGAGCGTCATGAAATCCCTTACACTAGGCTATATTAACTCCAGAAAATTACTAAAATTTACCTATCCAGATTAATTTACTTCTTGGACAAGGTATTTTATTGATTAAACTCAGTCTCAGAGCTAACATTTAGCTTAGAATAAGAGCCTGAGATCTTGAGCCACTTACCACAGAAAAATTTGTTTCCCAAGAAACAAATATAACTGAAAGACACTCTGTCCCTTTCTCTTGCCTCTTCTCTTGAAGCAAGGCTGACAGACAGTATGTGTATCAATCCAGGTAAGTCATTGTCCTGTTTAATCAAAGATTAGAAGAAAAATTAATTTCATCATCTGTCTCCCCTCAGAGATATCTCTAGGTCAACAGCGTAGGAAACTAAAGCTATTAACTAGATGATGAAGGAATTCTGCCAAGAACAGTACATGACTGCTCTCATGAGATCACCAGTAATACTTTTTTCAATAAAATTAATCCTTGCTCATTAATGCAAAACACTGAGCACAATCTGTGTGCTTTAGCCTGGCAGTGGAGCCAGTCCTGGCCACACAGCCTTTGCTGTACACCAGACTTGGCAATTTGTGGGTTAGGAAATCCAGCTTCTTGTAAAGGTCTTTGCATTCCTCCTAGTTACTAATTTTCCAGGGGCCGTGGAGGTATGGGCAAATTCACAAATCCATTTCCAGCTTAGAGAGGAGACTGGAGTAATTGTTTAAAGAGGGCCGAGGAGAAGGCTTTCTCTGTTACACGGTGGATTTTCTTTGCTTCTTCCATTTTAGAAGGATCTGCTGCTAGATTCCTCAGTTGTATCGGCTCATTTGTTCAGGTTGCACCACAACAATGCAAGAGTTCAGCACTCAGTTGGATAGGAAGAGCCAAGCTGAGCCAGAACACCACTAGGAAGGATGAGTTTGTTCTTTTCTTAGCAATGATGCAGACCGTTTGATATCAACCACATCAGCTGATACCTGACTCAACTTCAATGCTCACACGAGGTGCACCAAACAGCTTCTCACACTGGGTCCCTGAATTTTTAGGGAGGTGGAGAAGCCACCATTTCCTTGCATGAGTATGTCCAGTGAATGAATGCTTATAAAATAACATCCTAAAACAACTGCTTAAACATCAACATAACTTGGAGCAAATAGAATGTGCGTATACACAGCTGTTTGCGTTGCTTTGGTACTTGGTTCTCTTGAGCCTGAGGCATCCTAGGCAGTGTAATGTGTGCTGTGCACAGAGATTGGCTAGAAAGATACTATCCGATACAGAAATCTGGCTATTTCTGAATCTGGTTTCTGCATTTTTTTTTATTTTTTTTACCTTGTTTTTTAGTAACAGAGATTTTGTGCCTCTTGCAACTTATCTTTCATACTTTTCTCCACAGATGCAATGAGGATTCCTGTACGGCTGGGGCCTTCCTATTAGTGACCTAGCAAGCCACCCTCCAGCATTTCCACCTCAGTTTTCCTTCTTCTTAAAGCATTTTCCTCACTGTCTGATGCATTGCAGGCTCATATTTTCCATCTGTACCTCAGCAGAGCTAATGAAAGTCAAAGCATGTAGCTTACGTGGCTTTGACACAACATAAATCAAGCATACAGAGACCCCCTCACAGGAATATAATTTGATGAAAAGGTGATATATGCTCTTAAATCCTTTAATCTGCTCATATGTAGGGGAGAGAGTCTGCACTTGGAGGTGCTGCAGCCTACTTCTTGAAGTTCAACGGTTGACAATATGCAGTAATATTTTGCTCCATTCAACAGAGTTTAGAAATATGCAGGGAAATTATAAATTTACTCCCATCCTTTTCACGCATTTCTTTTCTCTTCGGAAGTTGTTTGCTTTTAGAATATCATTTACCCTCAGTTGCAGCATTTCAAATGAAAGCTCTGCCTGTCCATTTGGCTTACCACTCCCGTAGAACAGTTCCATGGATATCATCCAATAAATATTAATTTCTGCTACCTCAGATTCCTTCACCCTCCTGGTACATCTTATGCTCCAGGTTATAAACTCTTCTAAAGTTTATAGAAGAGTTTATAGAAGACTTATTCTAGAATTAAGTTTCATTTCCTATGCATAGTGCACAACTGTAGCTAAATTTGCTCATATTCAGCATAACACTGCATCCCTCTGATACCTCAATTCAGTGTACATTAGAGCACCCCATCACATCCTTTCGATCCCACACTGGGCCTTCCTGCCTGTAGGAAACAAGGCAACCTAGCAGCGTGGGATTAGTGGGCCTAACCTTGCCCCATCACCTGGTTAGGTGCAAAACTGGAGGGTAAACTATCCAATAGTACAGACATAATCAAAGGAATGTGAAACCCGACAGGTCCAGTAGGCACTATTAATAAAGAGTTACTAATTTCCATTGCTGAATCCCTCATCCTTACCTACATTTCTCTTCTGTTTCAGAATAATTCCCTTTTTGTCAGAAAAATAGACTTCGGCATTTTGAGGGTAAAGGTGCTAAAGTAAGTGCATAAATGAAAAAAAATATATAAAAATCTATTTGCAGCACCCAAAAATGTTTTTCCTTTGTAATATTTACTATGGAAATTACTACATTTGCAGGTAACTTCAACAGTTTCTTCAGAGCAAAATTTGTCAGAGAAATTTAACAAGTGTTGATGAGTGCTTTGACCTTGTTCTGTTATGTCGGTTGGCTTAATAATGGGCAATGGAGAAATACAGGGCTGAAATTAAATACACAAAGCATAAACCTTTGAATCTGGAAAGTTAGTGTAAGAGGTCGTACTGTTACAACGCAGTGAAGCAATGATTTCTTTTCAGCCCAGGGGGTTAAGTTGTTCCCCAACATGAAGGGCATACAAAGAAAACAGCTTCAGCCCAGATGAAACTCCTCAGCCTCACCCACACAAATCTTGCTTTCTCCTGACAGAATATGAACTCATCTCCCCAAAAATAGAAAAAAAAGACATCCTCGGACCTGTTATATTCTTCACTCCTCCTGCTAAAGCTGCTCACCTATTTACAGGTATAAGAGTTCAGGTGCCCAGAGACTGGAATCCAGGTGGCTCCTCTCCCAGGTGCTGCCCTAACCAGAGCTGCTGTGGTACAAGCTGGCTTACCCTGGGGGTACTGAAGTGTTTTGTACAGAACGGGCTGAAACCAGGGAGTGAGAGGAGCCACAGTGAAAAACCCTGCATCAGAGTGATGAATTCACTCTCTTGGGAAATCAGTGAGGAGGATCTAAACCATCCAAATGAGGGCCTCAGAGAACACTGAAAACCCAACCTCATACCAAACGGGGAAACACAGAAAAAATTGCTCAGCAAATAAAATACCAGCTTGACACTAGATCTGCAAAACCACATTTATATTTGGCTAAGAAATTGTGAGGGAAGGGAAGGGAAGGGAAGGGAAGGGAAGGGAAGGGAAGGAAGAGCCTCTCACTGTAAAGCTGTGGGGAAGTACTTCATTAATATCTCACCTCCATTTAAGTCAGCGCTGGAACCTGTGTTTGAGCATGGGATTAAGGAAATATAACATCAACTTACTTTGCAAGATTTGTAGGAGCTATGGCCCCCATTTTAATGAACTTGTAAATGTATCTCGAAGGGAAGCCTTTTGCAAGTAGGACAGCCTCTGTGATAATCTAGGCAGTGCCGTGTCTCTCCCAATGCGCATCGGACATTATTCTCCTTTTCCCACTCTAAACACTGCTATTTCACCTTAGAGTCTCACAAATGGTTATTGATTTTGAGCCTTTATTAGCACCCACAAGAAGTTAATGTCATTAAATTCATCAACAAGAATATTATAAACGCTTATTAAAATTATTTTTTTTGATGCGTGCATTCGTCAAGTGGAAATTGGCAAAAATACAACATTGAAATTAATTTCCCCAAAGTAAACCTTAAATTATCCTCCTCCCCCTTGTCCCTTATCTGCACCTCTCTCTTACTACATAGACTCCAGTCCTGGAAGCTGTTAGCTCTCTAGATTGTCAGTTTTTGACATCTTAATCTTCCCTGATGAGTTTGACATCCTAGAGGCATAGCATCTGAATACTAAACACTGCACCTCCTGGTTAGCCACGGTGCATAGATCAGCTGCAGCTGGGCCACAGTTTGTATTAGTGCTCCAGTTTACGTGTCTTGGCCCCACTCCTGCTCTCTGTGGTGTGGAAATGTCGCTCCATCAGCTTCCCTGCAGTCATTCTATTCAAGTCTCTGATTTGAAAATCAGAATTTCACCATCTGCAAAATCCACCTATGACAGATACAAGCTGCCCCGAAAGCATTAATATCAGTGCTGCACTAGTATGAATCAGTATCAATTAGTATCTATCTATACTAGTATCAATTAAAGTATTCCAGGCCAGTTTGCATTCCTGGGAAAAGCACAGTGACACTTGATGTAGCTGCAAGATGCTGGAGTGGCTGGAGCAAGGTGAGCCCTTCTGCTGACATTATACTTTGTATTTCAAAGTCAATGACAGACAAAAAAATAAAGAAAACAAAATGAAAATTGAAGAGTAAGATATGAAATCAACGGTTGCTAATGATGCTTTACCAAAGATGGGAGATGCTGTGCCTGTGCCTGTTCAACAATCAGTGACTGGAAAATGCTGCAGCATCCTCCAGAAGGTCCTAGAAGGGCTCCATGTTTGGGCTTCCCCAACCCAGATATGTATGCATCCCCCAAAAGAGACATTTCTGATGCAGCATAAAGCTGCTCTTGCCTCCTTTCAGTTACTGATTTAGCTCATTTCAATGAGCTATGGTCATATGGGCTCTGGGGTAGCGTTCAGGCTTGGAAGATGTTCAAAGAATTACAAGTGTGTCTGGGGAGAAATACTTCCTCCAGTCTTTGGGAGTCTGGGCAATGTAGGATTGTATTTGTTTTGTTTTGTTTTGTTTTTCTGGCAAAACTATTAGAAAAGTTCAAGGCAAAACAGTGATAGCCATCTTCCTCCCTTTATTCTTAAATATATGCCTTGGCTTGCTTGCTCTCCTAGGAGCTGTAGTGCACCCTCTCCCTCTGTGTACAGCATCTACTGCAGAGCTGGCAAGTTTGCATTTCTAACATTTTTTTGTTAAAAATAAAACCTCATTTAGAGCAGTGACATTCTTTGGAGCAAATCACAAAGGTACTATGGGAATAGCAAACTGAAATGTTTAGTTTCAGACCTGATGTCATTGCTCTTTTCACATGGTTTAAAATAAATCAGGGCTGAAACAGTGGGGTTTATTATTATTATTATTGTGGACATGATTAACTGGCAATCAGTATGCTATTCATGCAGAGTAGATACTGGTAATATGGCATGCAAACCACAACACCAGGTAGTTACAAAATGTTAATAACCACCATCAGATTTCTGCTCCCACAGCCATGGGGATGCAGCCACGACGCCATGGGGCAGCCACCAGCACTGCCAAGCCTGGGATTGCTGCTGCTCTGCTCCCTTCTCGGAGTCTCCACTGCTGTAAAATTTTCTTTTGTGCTCCTTTCTGAGTTGATTCCTTTGTTTCAGACATCCCTTTGTACTTTCCCGGTTACTACTTAATCCAGCAGACAGTCATCCTCCTTTCACACAAGCAGTTTTGGGCAAACACCCTTCGGATAGTTCTGGGTGTTTGGTCCACACAAGCACACACAAGTGCAAACAATGCAATATTCACACTCGCAGTCTTGTTTTACTTTCTGTTGTTACCTGGGCTGTTTGTCACGTGGGAATCCATGGCTCACGGACTAAGTTATCTTGTTCTTCTGAGCAATACAACTGTTTGAAGTCACAATAATTACACATTAGCAAAAGTGGACAATGTGTTTCTTTTCTATATTATCTACTGTTTTGCAAATATTTTTATCCTAGAATGGTATTGGAAAAAAGAGAATCATATTGAATATCCTATTTCAGATTTTTTGCTTCTTTGTGAAATTTTTCAATTTCATTTTTCAGAATCATCTTGAGAATATATAAAAGTCATTTTGCGTATTCAGAGTATTTGGATTCTAAATGTTAACATTTACATTAGTTGTTGAAAACTCTTTTTCTTCTTAAGGGAAAAATGAGCACAGATTTTTATTTGTATCAAAGCTTGAAGCAGAAAATGCTGCATTTCAACTTATTCCGAAAGCTGAACAGCTTTTAGTTTCAGTAGTTGAAAGGACTTTCGGTATGACTGGCAGCAGTTTCCGTTTTTCATTGCGAGCGTGCTCCTGCTCCTGCTGCTCTGTTTTGGCTCGCTGTTGTATTTAGTTAGTATTTCAAAGTGAAGCAAACTCTTCTGCATTTTTCTTCTTGTCATCACAGTTACCACTGAGAGCAGGGAATTGACAGAAGCCTTTCAACCAACACCAATTACAGGCAGACATGCAGTGTAGGACTTACCTGACCAGATGTCCAGATTCACATTGCAGACTTTCATGTCCTCGACCTATCAACAAAGTGAATCACATTTTTCTGTGTGTGATTTGGTTCATCTTGATATGGACACCTAGAGCAAGTCAGAGGAATCACATCTACTTCTCTCTAGCGACTATAAACTGAGCCTAGGAAGACATAGTCATGTAGACATCAACACTGCAGGATTTAAAAAGTTAGATGGAAAACTAACCCACAAAGTCAATCCGGTTCAGCTCACACAAACTTGCACCAAGGTGGACAGAACAGAGGACTTCTTAGCAGATAAAAAGAAAGTCTCAGTGGCTCTGCAGAGGGGAGGGAGGTTGATCTCAACACCGGTGACGTAAGCTACATTCAAATTAATCCAACCACTGCTCATGCCTGATATCTCACAAATAAATGTGCAAGCCACAGAACTTAGTGACTTTACCAGGAAGGAGGCAGTCTGGTCTCCTAGCACTGAATTTAGTGCAGCAGCTTTTTTAATCTCTATCCTTTTGAAAATCTTACACCAATCGGTAGCTTAAATGTTTAAAGAGTCATCACCTTTAAAATTAAATACAATTTTTGGTGACTAAATAGGGATGGTGAGATTTCAAATTGCTGGTTTCCTGTTTCATGGTCTGAGTGTGCTGAAGCACAGCAAAGATATTATATAAATCGAAGATGAGTTTGAACAATCCTTTGTAATATGTGGAAAGAAGAATATGGCTTTCACGGATAGCTTCAGTTTGGAGATATATTGACAATTGGGTACAGTCAGTAGATCATTTCAGTTTGTAAAAGCACAGATTATATTTCTCATACAAAAAAAATGTACTGCAGATAACATAAGATAATTCTTTTAGATGTTCTTGTGAGGGGCAGAGCTAAAATCACTAAGGACTGGTGGTTATCCAGTGCAGAGGATCATGGTCTGGTAAGTGCTCAGTAGAAACAGAGGGCAGTCCCAAATACTTAGTTATTTTTCAAGCTTTAGTGCTGAACACCTGATTCTGCACATTTTCAAGGGGGAAAGGTTCAGCAAAATAAATATCTCGGGCCAAGGTTTATTGTAGTGAGATTTCTTTTTTCAAAAAAGCACATTTCACTTTTAATACAGAAAATCAAAAGGTAACTTGGTTGCAATGTGTAAGAATCCTCTAGGTAGAAAAATATTAGGTATAAAATGTTTAATCTAATAGGCAAAAGTGTAACAAATACTAGTAGCTGAAAGATGATGCCAGATACATTTCAGTATGAAGTGCAAATTTTTAAATAAAAATGCAAATTACCACATGAAATTGTGGGACCCTTCAGATTTGCAGATCAATATCCAATCTTTTGAAAGAAAAAATTTAGCTAAATATGAGTTGTAGTGTTCAACATAGGGACAACTAGGTGGAATGTAATGGCCTACTCTTCCAGAAGATAGAGCAATCCTAGAGGCCCCTCCAGGCTTTAAAATGTCTGAAGCTCCTTAGAGGACAGAGAAAGCCAGATTTTCTGAATTTACAAACAGTTTTCAGTTTCTCTTGGGAAGACTGCAGAAAAAAATGGTTTGTAAGTAGAAAAACATCACTATTTGCCAAGTAAGGACTACTGCAGTTCACTTACACATCTGTAACAAAGAAGCAAGAAAATGATGTATATACAGAGTGTAGATTGTGACATTCAGCAGGAAAAACTTTTGCAGCTAAAAGTTTACTCCTGCATTTCAATTTTGATAGTGTATCATGCAAGAGAATATTAAGAAGACAATAATTATTTAGAAAGATTAAGATATTCATGGCAATTACTTTACAAGCTATAATTTAAGGAACAAAAAAGGCTCAAGGCCTTCGGTGTAGCATTTTTGAGCGATGCTGAAATGTAAAATTAAAGCACTCCTAGCTTTTTAGATTGCACTGTCTTTGGTATAAAATTATTATTCCTTTTCTGGGAAATAAGAACACTCTTTGGCTGGCAGTTTGTTTTTGTGGGTGCCATTCAGAACTTGTTGCTTTATTAATACCTGTGCTGCTTCTTATTTGCTTCATCTCATATATAAGCCTTTCTTTGTTGGGGTCGTTTTCCACTTTGCAGTTTATCTGGATCTTTAGGATGTAGGGCAAGAGATCTAAAATTGAACATGGACTTAGAAAATTCATTTATTCTTTTGTAGATACAAATAAAAAAGAGTGTACACAGAGATAAAAGCAAAGTGAAAAAACTAACGCTAGAAACACAGAAGTACTGCAACCTGTTTTCATCACAAACTGCATGTTTTTATTGAAGAATCCCTATTGATAATACAAGGGAAAATAAGGGAAATGAGTTTTTAGACTGTAACTCAATAATCCCTAACTAAATTCCTGAGTTAGTCTGGGTTAAGAATTACTCTGAGGAAATTCAGAGTTTCCTAGATCCCAAAGCTTATCCTATCCAACACTACTAACAGGGAAGGGCAGACTCCAACACCCTCTTCTCCCTTCTTGTCATAGCACCACGGAATCCCAGACTGAGTTAGGCCGAGAAGGACCCCTGGAGGTAACGCAGTCCAACACTCCGCTCAAAGCAGGTCCATTCGGACCAGGTTGCCAAGGGCCAAGTGCATTTTGATTATTTCCAGTTACTGAGATTCCACAAAGTTAGGGTATCCCATTTCAAAATCTGGCTGCCTTTATTTAAAAAAAAAATCCCTATATAAAATTGGAATTTCATATGTTCCAAATTGTGTCTATTGCCAGTATTGATTACTGAATAGACAGATAATGACCAGTGTGTTTTGTAGTGCTGATCACAATCCTTCCAGCACAGTGATCCAGTTTTCCCCCTACTTTATAGCCCATCTATCTCACATACATACAATAGATTTGTCCATCTATTCTCACACGTTATAGTCCGCATCTAACAATACATCTCACCTGTTATACTTCAAACCATAGACTCACAAATTTGACTCTAAGAATACTATGGAAAATCATGTCAAAAGCCTGGCCAAAATCAATGTAAATGTTAACTGCTCTTCTTCCATTGCCTCCTCACAGAATGTAAATGGCATGTTCATGCCCATTGGCCCCATGGGCATGATTTGTCCTTAGTAAATCCATGCTGGTTCTTGCTGATCACCTTCTTACTGTTCTGGGGTTTGGAAATGGTTTCCAGGGATATTTGCTCCATCATCTTCTCAGGGACTTTTAGGTGAAGTTTATTGACATGTAGTTTCCCAGATTCTCCTTGCCCTTCCTGAAGATCTGAAATTTATTTTTCGCCATCAGGAACCTTCTCACATCGATGATCATTGTGACTTAATTATTGAAAAGAGCTGGTGGAAGTCTTGGCTCAAGTTTATTTTTCAAAAGCATCTGTTTGTGCTCAGTTCTTACTCTTTGATTTTCTCAATTCACAGAAATTATTTCTTGCTAGTCCATCTTCCAAAATGTTGAGAAGTGCAAGGTGTGACAAAGGATGCTCAATCTACATTAAAGAAGGCTATAACATTTTGGGGACATGCACAAAGAATACTTAAGATTCAACCTTAAAAGCAGTGGGTGATACATTTTAAATTAAAAACACAAATTAAAAATAAATAATAGGTACATGTACATAGTATGTGTATGTACATACTATGTACATACATATCCATGTACAATCTGGATACAACTTTTTCATCTTACAGAGTACTTTCACCAAATTTCTGGTAGCCATAAATAAAAAGCTTCTTTTAGGTCATCAAAGAGAGTCCTATGTCCTCCATTTCTCTTAGCAGCATATATACTTTCTGGTGCTTTAACATCAAGGTACATAAAAGAAAATACATCTCTAAGTTAAACCCTTTCATTATTTTTCTTTGTATAAGTAAGTGATTCATATTCCTTAAAAGATGTGATTCCAAAATTTTGTTTCTTTTACAATCTTTTTATAGACTTAACCTTAAGGCATAGATACTAGGTTACCAAAACTCATGTTGTCGTCATGATTTGTTAATGCATCATCAGATGCAAACTTTGAAGTTATTTGTTTCATATTTAAACCACACTTTGAATATGCAAAGCACAATTCTATTTTTTTTTCTATAATGAGATCAATTTATTTTATTGACTGAGAGTCAGTCAGGAAAAAATGATGGACTCTGAAATCTATGGGAAATGTACTTAATGAGAATGACTCTGATTCTTATTATATTGATTTCAGTTGGAAAACTTTCACTCATTTTAGTGGGAACAAGGCCCTTGTTGAGGGTTTGGAACGAGTCCAGTAAAGAACAAAAGTGTATGAAAGGGAGGTACAACGGCACATTAGCTTGACTGCTCATCCTCTTCTATCAGACTGTGTGATGTGAGGATGTTCCTGCCTGAGTACTGGGGAGGAGCCAAGTACCTCCAAAGGGCACGCATAACAAAAGCCTTCAAGCACATAGGTATGCTTAAACACCTACCCTACTGCTCAGTTCAGACTCGGAGCAAGAATTAGTAAGCTCTGTTCATGCAAAGTCCAGAGATCCCGTTTCTTCCTGAGAGCGGGTGGCTACAAGCAGTCCTCCAAGGACTGCTGGAGAGCAGCTCTGCTGAGAAGGACCTGGGCGTCATGGTGGACGACAGGTTGACCATGAGGCAGCAGTGTGCCCTCGTGGCCAAGAAGGCCAATGGCATCCTGGGATGCATTAAGAGGAGCGTCTCCAGCAGGTCGAGGGAGGTGATCCTGCCCCTCTACTCAGCCCTGGTAAGGCCACATCTAGAGCACTGTGTCCAGTTCTGGGCCCCACAGTACAAGAGGGATGTGGAGCTGCTGGAGAGAGTCCAGCGCAGGGCCACGAGGATGATCAGGGGCCTGGAACATCTGCCCCATGAGGAGAGGCTGAGGGAGCTGGGCCTGTTCAGCCTGGAGAAGAGAACGCTGAGAGGGGACCTGATCACTGTCTATAAGTGCCTCAAGGGAGGCAGGGAGGAGGATAGGGCCGGCCTCTTTTCACTGGTGGTCACTGACAGAACCAGAGAAAATGGCCATAAATTGAAGCATAAAAAGTTCCATGGGAACTTAAGGAAGAACTTCTTTCCTGTGAGGGTGACAGAGCCCTGGAACAGGCTGCCCAGAGAGCTTGTGGAGTCTCCTTCTCTGGAGATCTTCAAGACCCGCTTGGATGCAGCCCTGTGCCACATGCTCTAGGTGGCCCTGCGTGTGCAGGGGGGTCGGACTAGATGACCTGTAGAGATCCCTTCTAACCTTCGGCATTCTGTGATTCTATGATTCTATGACTGGGCAAGGCACACCACTTTCTGTGGTAGGCACTACCGATCTCCTTTCTCACCACAGACAAGGAGTTCGGGCAATAACTATGAAGTGGAAAACCCAAGTTCAGGGGCTCGCTCAATCATATTCTGCCCATTGGGGCACAGGCCCAAACACACAATGAGATTTCTCCTGCCTTCTACTGGTATTTGTAACTACAGAGAAAGTAGTACAAGATTAATGAGGGCGGGGTGGGAAAAAAGGGCAAATCATTTTAAGTCTGTCTGTTTTTTTTTGCTTACAAATACTTTAAAATGAGACCTCCCTTGCAGTAAAGAAGATAGGTTTAGAAGGACAAAAAAACATGTTCTTAAAAATTGTCATTTCCCAGAATTATAATAATGGCAGAAATACAAAATTGCAATATAAAATGTGCACTTTTAACAGTGCTTGTATTTCTTCAATTCCCCTGATAGTTCTTAGATATATTTCAAAGAAAATCAGTACTCTGAAAGACTCTGACACTTTGGGAAGGGTTGAAGTCATAGATATTTTACAGGACAACCCCCTAGCCTCCAGATGCCATTCCCAAAAGCAGAGGATCTCCTGTTGTGCTGTATTACAATCCTGTACAGATATCTCAGGTATATTAGGATGTCTAAAATGGCCTTCTGAAGGATAAGACAGCTAGAATGGCAACTATGTATAAAGGCAACTAAATCCCACCCTCCGTAGCTGTCAGTGCATCTAAGCTCAATTAGAAAGCAAGTTAGAGTTTATGGAAAGCATTATCTGCCCACGAGAAAAAACAAATTTCTAAGATGGAAATAGAACATGCAAATTTTACAAGATTTGATGGTGTTTCTGCTTTAGAATGAAATATGCAAATAAAGTATTTAAAAAAAAAAAAAGGTTGATTTGAATGCAGGTCTTAATTTCCCATGTCCTACTCTGCAACTATCCTGAATTTCTTTGAAGATCAGCTTTCTTCTCGCAGGTTTGCTGCCGCTGCTTGTATCAATGCAGTTACCTGGAACATCCACCCTTTTCAAGAGGCAGGAGAATCAAAAGGCTTTGAAGAGCAAATAGTGGGGATAGGTAGGAAGACAATCTATTCATGAGTTATGATTTTTTTATTATTATTATATTTTCAGGTATCTACAGCCAGCCAGTTTAACTGTGAGAGCATTTACTTTAACTGCTTAGTGACATTAACTAATCAAGTCCAATTACAACCAAATTTTATACTGTCAGGTCTCAAGTTTACATTTCTGCAATAAGGATACATGAAAAGATACACACAGCCTTTACTGAAAACACTCACAATAGCTGGACCAAAGGAAGCCTAAACAGCAGCCTGTGTTTTGGTTAGAAGACTTTTAGAGAATGAAGCCACTTGCATTTTTTTTTATATCATCCTGAAGCTCTGTCTCTGATGGAGCATCTAGGAAAAGGAAATGCTGAACCACTGTGGAGCATCCTCAGCTCAGTGTCTGTGAATAACTGAATAACACTCTGCGTGTGGGTATATTTTTTGAATTTTACTTTCTTGACCTTTGTAACAGCATGTGAGTAATTTGCTAGGAAATTTGTAAATATTATTTACTTGCTTTTCTATTTATTTCAATTGTTTTTCCTTGGAGTTAAACACTAAGCAAAGTTCTTTCTCAGGCATGACAATTTTTTCATACATGGAATTTTTGAGTAAAAGCTCTGAAAAAATGTGACTAAATCAGGCTGATCATAGTCTTAAAATAGGCCTATTTAGGGAGACTAGTCAGGAATTACATGTTTTCTGATAATAAAGTCCCACCCTTAAAAAAAATAGGTGATTTTGTCTTTATTTCACATAGGTTATATGCTGTGAAGATACGGTACTTGGCTTGGTCGCATTTGGTTTTAACTCATAATACTCATTTCTTATCCAAATGACAGCTCGATGATCCTTTCACGACTTAGGATTGATTACACTTGGTCTTCTCATTAATACTATTGTCAGATTGACTCAAAATGAAGAATCTGTAAGTCAAGCACAAGGAAAATCTGACAGAGATGGAATAGATAGCTTATCATTGAGAAGAATATTTCTTTCCTCAATCACCTTCAGTTAAAAATGAACTCATACAGGTACACCTGTAGTACTAGTAAGAGAGAGCTGTTGCAGTACAAATTATGAAGAATAGAGGATTGCCAAAAAATCATGCAGAGAAACGAATCTCTTCCTGATGGGCATCATTTTCCAAATGGACTCTTGTATGCTGTTGTGGCTTGAATTATGAGTTTCATGCAGATACAATCTGCAGTTCAAGTGCATGGGCTGCTGAACAGTAGCTGCTTGTCTAGAAAAATGAAAACAAGTGATAGCCTAGCAAATGAGTATTGTAAATTTAAATTAACAGAGAGGTTGTCTACTTTAGTGTCTGGGTGAAGGGCACATTGCTTTTAAAAATATTTCAGTGAAAGAATTAATTCCAACAAAATTAAGTTTCAGATTTGTAAGATCTGGGAATGAAACTTTGACAGATCAAGAAATTACATCTTGCTTATTGTTGATTTATTATCTGCAAGGGAACTCTCTTAAATGTCTCATTATTCACAGAATCTGCAAAGTAATTTCTGGGTGTGATTCTCAGTCACTAACTTCTACATAAGCTGTTAAGTCTGTGGGAATATTATCTAAGGCCAGATGGTGAACTTCTGATTCTGGGAGGAGGTGAATCTGAAAATGATTTCTACAAATTAGACATGGCTAAATTTTTTCAGTCCTTTCAACAAAACAAAAAACCACATTATTCTAAGTTATCTAAATAAATAGTATTATACATTATGGCCTCACATATTCGCCCTCTGTGGGAAATTACCAGTATGTATATATAACAGTTTTTATTATAACTGTAGTAATAGCTACAAAAAGTATAGCCACCTCAGCATGAAAACAAGATCTGTCCTATGGCCTCACCTGCACACACAGCTCAGAGCTCCTCCTCATACTTACTCATACTTCTTGAGCTCTTCAGCACTGTGAATCTTCCTCTGCTTCTCTGTATGTTGCTTCTCCTTGGTGATTTACACTGATCTTTTCTCTAGCTTGTTAGTACTGGAATGTTTTATTGGGCAGCCTTTTTAAAGTGATTTAATGAAGAGTTTTACAAAGGATCATCCTACTTTATTTTTCAACGCTGTAAGATAGTTCATAGTCTTTCTCCTCATCTTCATGATTTCCCTTTGACAGGGAGCTGTAGCATCATTCACACTGTATGGCTGAGGAAGGAAGGCCAGGGAGGCTAAATCCTTACTTTGCAAAAGTGCTGAGGTACCTAAAAGAGACAGACAATATTTAGCTGTCTAAATGTAAGAGTATGATCTACGAGCTTCTACCTAAGCTCTTCGGCATCTGTAGATGCTCTCTGACCGTAGACAGAGTTGAAAGGAGGTAGTTGTGCTACCACAAAAGTATCCAGCCTTTCTGTCAAAAATGTGCTACTGTCCATGAAAGCATGTTTGTACATTTAACTGTGTATGGGACCTCCTTGTTTTTGAGCTTTCAGTCAGTTATATTTATTTTCCTCTCTTTTTGACCTCAGTGTAATATATTGAAGTAATTTAGATGGATAAACCCACTTAAAGTAGAAGTGATTTAGGTGGAATACTAGACAAATTCCATTCAAATTGTTCTCACCACTAGAACCATGATACCCCTTTTTTGGGTAGTTTTTGGTCTTAAATATATTGCTGCACAGACATGAAGCTAAAATTGCATGATGGAGGGAATATTCCTCATCTCTTTTCCCTCTGCAAGGTTTCTGGTTGCCATAATTTTGCGGGAGAGTAAAACATGCAGTTAACACTCAGTTAAGCTTTCCACCAACAGAACAACCTCCTGAACAACCTCAGTGTACCTTGTGTGTACCTGTGTAGGTGAGAAACTCTTTTACAGAGAAAAAAATAGCAAATAAATAAAATAGAATCATAGAAAATATTCTTCCTCTTAACATCTTTCAAGCATATTCCCTCATGATACTTGACTATATTTTCACTCTTTTTTGTCATTATACAAAGGAGATAATCCATTTTTAACTTTAATCATCTTCAGAATTTACAGGAAAGATATTGGTAATTAACCAGTTCTCTGAGGAGATTTGAATTTGCTTTTTGAAACCTCAAGGCATATCAAGCAAACAGTATCTGTAGAGGATAAGTTATCTTCATGATTCATGTCTACTCTGCAGTCTAAATGGTGTGATTATGATTGATTTAATTTTATTAAGCCATCAAAGATTCTATTTCCTTTTTGAATCGCAGAATGCAGAATAAGAAGCTCAAAAAGAAGAATTCCTGAGATTTATGAACCTGTAGTACTACTTCAATTTTCATAAAATATAGTCAGTGACAATGAAGGCATATAAAATTATATAATTATATAAAATATAATTGTGTACATTATATAAATGCATAACTACACAAAAGTTGATGACCGAGTTAATGGTATAATCATATCTTCATAGAAATAACCTAGACTGGTAAAATAGAGCTGACATTCCAGAGATGTTAAGCTGGAAGTCTATTTCCTTTTTAGTAGCATAGTTAATTTCAAGTGCTTGTTTTTTCATATTTTGATTTTCTTATTCTATCTTCATAAATTCACATTGTCACCCTTTTTCTTTCTCTTTCATTTTTTTCTATTCATTTCACTATAGCAATGTAGAACATCCCTCAGATTCATTAGAAATTGTATTTATCTTATGTTAACTTAAGTGGCTATGAACGCATACAAGGGAGTAAGTAGGCTTGGCTGCACATTATTCAGTGGAGATGTTATAGTCAACATTAGTTAAAGGAGGTTAGTGAGCAACTCATGGCACCCTAAGATGACCATCACTTTTCAATTGTATGAATCATCCTTCATATTCCATTGCTTATATTTAGCAGATCTTCAACAGCAGTAACAGGAACAAAGCTAAGTCAAAATTAGCCACCTTAAGTTAAACAAGATGAACCCTGTCCCAGTCACCTAAGCCCTTAGTACACTGCATTCACTGTGTGCTTAATGTTAGTACAATATCACTTTCTGTAACTTTTTTTTCTTGTTCTTACTGCTGTGATTTGTCAGTTCCGCACTAACCATTTTTAAAATCAGTTTCTGGTCCTCTGTTTTATGTGACTTCATTTCACATCTTACCATAAACCATGTGACATGTGGTATTATAATGATTTTAGTTTATTTTTTCTACTATTGAAAGTTTTTATGTCTACACATGGCTTCAAAAACATTTAAAACCTTAAGACACTTAAATGCTTATAGAGACATTCTATTATTTGCTGTATTTTTGCTGAGAAAATGGTCAAAAACTTAAGACCATTATCATGCATAGAAATTTTTGTAAATACTAGAAGTATGTGTTTCTGGTTTTCTTCCATTATTTTTCACCAGTCCTGTTTGCAAGATTTCTAAATTCTATAGGTACATGCAATATACTGCTCTTCTTAGAAACTTGACTCTCCTTTTTCTTCCAGAGGGGTTGTTCACTGCAAGAAAACCTGCCAGCTCAGTCTACCTCCAGGAAACACCCAAAAAGATTTACACTTCAGACCATATTTACATCTTAGAGGGAAGAGTGTGGTTTTAGCTTATTAAAAGACGATAGCAGCTTGTTAAAAGATGGAGATACTCTGCTTATTTCCTAGGAAGCAAGGACTAGAGAAAAAAGCAGATAATGCTGGACAGAAAGCAGAGTCATTCCAATGGAGCAAACAAAAAAGTCATGAAAAGAGCAACCTCAGTGACAGCAAGAAGTCACATTAGAAAGCAGCGCGTAATACAGCAGCTTATAGCCCAGACGGGAAATTGTATTGTCTGTATTATAGGGGCATTTACTGCTTTCTTTTTACAGTCTTTAATGTTAATTTTTATGAACAGAGTGCCCCAGGAAAAAACGTGCTTGATAGGGCACTTAATGCTGGACCAGATGGATCTATAACACATCTTGCAACTCCCTTCCCTCTTAGATTGCTACTTTTGTCTTCTGCACATTGCTCTACAACACTACACTTAACTCTTTAGCTCTTCCTAGCACCCTTTCTAGCCCTCGTTCCCTGAAATCCCTCCAGTTTGTCAACAATTTTTGACAGTTTTGAACTAACAAAGTTTGTTCTGACACTTTGGTCTTTGGTTGCAAAGCAGTCAAGGTGCAGCAGATGAAGGGTCTGTTCTTTTCTGCTTTATCGAACATGTGGGTATAGTTCTCCAGAACGACACTGGCTTTTTATCCTGTCAGACTGCGTTAGACAAGGGTATAAATCTCTGCCTGCTATTGCCTCCTATCTTTCAGGATTAGAGCACTCCACTGTCTCTTCTCACATAAAAAAATATTTATGATGGAGGTTATGGTTATATTGCTCATTGTATTTCAGAAGTACATTCTAAAGTGTGGATGAATAAGAAGAGATGAAATAAGGAGGGAAAAGTAAAGTTAAGCCATCATGATTATAGCCACGTAGGCATCCCCAATAAGTAACAATCGCTTCATATTTACTAAAGCCTTCATAGTGATCATGGAATACAAAACTTTTGTTTGAACAGTCAGTTTTAAAAATTAAACAGTACTGAAAAAAACATAAGTCTTATATTCTCACTTTATAGCTATATGACTTTATATTAACTAAATTTATGCATTCATTCCAAACCAGCTATTGGTTGGTCTATAGAAAGAAGAAATACCTTTCTAAGATAAGTGGAGAGAATTGCCTCTGGAGATGTCTCTTTTTCTCATCGACTATAGAGCGAGCTTGTTGGTAAAAGTCATCTGTCTTAACTTAAGCATATGAAAGTTCATCTACATCTGCTCTGTTTCCCTATTTGCCTTTTATGAACACTAGAGAAGTATGTCTCCTCCACACTCATCTCATCCTTAGTGTATGAAATAGAGTTGATGAATCACTTTCTCCATATGTATTTCTATTTATATTAAAGTTACTTGCACTATAAACATTTAGAGTTTAGGCATCTCAAATTTTGACTGATTTTTTTTTTAATTAATTGATAATTTTGTTTGTTTGGGTTAGACGACCTCAGACTCTTCCCTAACTGTTGCAGACTGATGTGAAGATGCTAAAGCCCAAAGGAGCAGCAGACCCCGTGCCTTCTGCTGTGCACAGGCATTGCACCTTGAAAATCCCCAACAAGATTGCTTCAGGATCCAAGTCTGCAGTCTTACTGGGAAGTGGCATTCAGGACAACAACAAACTATCTGTAAGTGCTGTTTCCAGAAGCTACTATAATATATCTGGCTGCCATTGGAGTATATAGATGGTGCAGGCATACCGGCTCAGTCTGAAGGAGTTTAGGTATGTCTGTTATGGAGCAACACTCTGGTCAGAGACTTCTTTGCCTGGTGTGGGAAGTGGGCAGTGTACATGCGATAAGTGGGGACAGGTGAATACCTTGTGCTGAAATCAAGCAGAGGCCTTCACATATACTAAGTTCTTCATCCTGTGCTCATTTCTATGCTGTTTTAGGACCATTTCAGGTGAGGACAAGTGCTAATCCTTGAGATGAACTCCGCAAAAATACCCTGCTATCAGACTGCACGTTATATAAACAACAAACGTCCAGTTTTAAGATAGAGTGTATCAAAAAGCTCTAAATTATTTTTCAAAGTTTTCTATGTGGTAACAGAAGTTCTTTTAAGTATGGTTCATTCCTATCCTCTTTGTAGCCATCCCTCACGGAAAGGCCAGCAAAGATGTCTTTTTCAAGTTTTTCATTTTCATTCCTTTGTGACTCAGTTCTATTATAATTCTCTTCTACCATAGATTTTTTTTTCTAGGGTCTTTTTTAATAGTTCTCTTTTTCTTTTGTTAGCCGCATGATGTCTTTCCCTCTCCAGTCTTGCCCCATCTGATTAAAATTACAGCACTTTCTTCAGAGGCTGGATTCAGTAATTGGCTTTCTAATGTCATCTGAATCCTGAATGCTTCTCCGTACAATCTGACCCTCCTGCAGAATGGGCATCTTTGTTTCATTATGTCTCTTTCATGGCCCCTCTCCTGCAATGGTTCGGACTTTTGCTATCACCTCTGAGCTACTTCTGAAGCTGTTAAATCACTGTTGGCTTAAATCTTATTCTCTTCCTCACAGCGGGAACTTCATAAACTGATCTTTGCAGTAAGGACAGACATCTCTGCAGTAAGGATGGGCATACAGCTGCTGCCCTGTAGGTTTTGACCAAGGTGGAGAATGATCTGCAGCCAATATCCCGCTCCCAGATTTATCTCTAGGCAGGGTAACAGAAGTGGCATGCTGCTGCCCCAGGGATGGGATGCTAAGTTGCACAAGACAGTNGAGAATGATCTGCAGCCAATATCCCGCTCTCAGATTTATCTCTAGGCAGGGTAACAGAAGTGGCATCCCTCAGGGATGGGATGGGATGCTAAGTTGCCCAAGACAGTGGATGGAAAGAGTCGGATCCAAGCGCTGAAATGGAAGAGAGAAGAAGACGGAGATCCTCCTGAGAAGAGGCACGGACATCCTGCAGTCACTAGAAGGAGACAGCAGCTGCCTGGAGAGGCAGCCCTGCTCCTCTGCCCCACATTGCCAAGCCCACTGCAGATCCTCACCCTTTCCCCTGCCCCAGCACCCGCAGCAACACAGAGCAAAGCATTTTTTTTTACAAATCACACACAAGTGCTACTTCCCAGGGCTGCTGGGCAGAGGGCTTTTCCAGCACATGTTGACTCCAGAACACAATTTGTGTTCTGTTTTCTTCCCTGTCTTGAGACAACAAATTATCATTTATTCCACATTGGTATGACCCCTCATTTAAAAAGGCAAAGATTGCTTATTATTCTGGGCAGACCAAAGAAATGGCAAACATAAAAGGAGGAACATCCATTCAAATGTATTCCAAAGTGCTCAGGAAAAGAAAAAAAAAAGGAAAAATTCTCTTTTTCTATAAACCCAAAGCAAAGTGATAAGATTTGCAATAGATGTTAAAGCCCAGTTATTCACAGGTAACTTGGGAAAAAAAAAAAAAAAAAAAAAGACAAAGCGTACTATACTGAAACTTTGCCTTTTTTCGAGCATGTTAGCACACAGTTCTGTTCAGCGAAAGACTCAAAACCATAAAAATATATTCTATATAGAAAAAAATCCATTCAAACTCTAAACTCCCACAGTGGAAACAAAAGCACTTACATATTTAATATTGCCTCAATACCAAGTGTGAATATCTTTTTCCACATTTGTTACTCTATATGTCACTGAACTCATTAAATCTTTTATAGCTGTTTTCTTCAGGTCTCCTCGTTTAACTGATAAATTTATTATAGCATTATTCTCTAGTAACCCAAAATACCACAGTAAGCCTATTGTGGGCTTTTATAGCTACAATCATTCTTCTACAACATTTTAATCTTGATAATAAGCATAGCTGCAGTTTCTTACAATTAAAAACTGTAGTGGATGCATGTTTTCCCTTTAGTGTGCCATTGATTTCACTGTGTCAGAGGGAGTAGTGCCTGTCATCTCTTCTGTGTGCCTTTTCTTCTCCCCTCAGGCTTTACTACATCTACCTGGTGGTGTCTTTACCAATACTGTCTTTTCCAATCTCTTCTCACTGGAAGAGATCACATCTGCCCACAGCAGGGGCAAAGGTCTTGAGTGCAGGATCTGACTTGAGAAGATCATCGCATTTCAGGTATCTTTTTGTGGGGCAGAATCCTTGTCCCTTGAAACTCTCTTCAGGAGCTTACTTATTCAGTAATAGTCTGGTTCTACAAAAAAAAAAAAAAAAAAAAAGCAGTAATTCAATTCACCTGAGCATTTAATATCCCATAGATCGTCAATAAATTATCTGGTCACACATGTGAAAAGAAAGTCTTCTCTTTCTGTAAATCAACTTGCTGATTGTTCTCATAACAGCTATTGGCAAAGCCCCTTTGCGCTGTGCCCCAGATGGTCAAGTGCATATCCTTGCTTAGTGTTCACCCAGCAACTTTACTTCTGCAGCGCCTACCTGCAAGGGCAAGGGATGAGCATTTGCCAGGGGCCATTCTGAGCTATGACCTCTTGTCTCTTCCAGCCTGTCTCCAAGACCTGTCTCCAAGACCGACAGTTCTCAGAATCCCAGAATGGTTGAGGTTGGAAGGGACCTATAGACATCATATAGTCCAACCCCCTGCTCCAGCAAGGACACCCAGAGCACGTGGCACAGGGTGGCATCCAGGCAGGTTTGGAAGATCTCCAGAGAAGTTGGAGATCTCCAGAGTGCTTCCTCATATGGAGATGGAACTTCCTGTGTTTCAACTTACACCCGTTACCCCTTGTCCTGTCACTGACCACCACTGAGAAGAGCCTGGCCCCATCCTCCCTACAATCACCCTTCAGGTACTTGAACATGTTGATCAAATCTCCTCTCGGTCTTCTCTTCTCCACACTAAACAGGCCCAGCTTGCTTATCTTTCCTTGTATGACAAATGCTCCAGTGCCTTAACCATCTTCCTGGCTCTCCACTGGACCCTCTCTAGAAGCTCAACATCCCTCTTGTACTGGGGAGCCCAGAACTGCACCCAGTACTCCAGGTGCAAGGGTAAGTTGATCTTAATTCTTTACATAATTCTTCCTAATCAAGAGAGCAGCCTTTTTTATTGACATACTCCTGATGCTTCTCTTGAGCTGTTGGATCTGCTCGCATTCTTATGTGTATCTGCTATCCTCGCTTCTCTGAAATAAAAATTAACAGTCGAATTTATCAATCATTTTTCTTGCCTAGAAATATAAGCTACTGGCAGACCACCATGGCCTTTCTAGAAGACATTTTTTTATCAGTTAAACCTAAAGATTCAAACACCATAAACACAACTATTTGATGAAATCTTATTGTTAGCCTAATTCAGCATTAACTCGGTACAGTAGTTTATTTCTACAAGGTGCTGTCCATATAGCAATACTGTGATAAACTGAATAAACTTTCAACCTATAAACCTAATAGTTGCTGTTTGCTTATATTGTCTATAGGAAGTGAAGGAGAGAAGAGAGGATTTTATGTTAGTATACTCTGCCAGAGATTCACAAAATCCGTTACAATTATTTTCTACTTTCAGTCATCTGTTCTGTCTCTCAATCCCTCGGACTGTGTCCGTATTCATAAGGGAATCCATATGGCACCACGAGGAAAAGGGAGGTAAACATGTGACATCTGTGTACAAATAAGCTGAACTTCTTTCTAGATACGCAGTCTTTTATTAGGAAAAAAAACAGAAACTTTAAAGCAAAATGATATTATGCCATTATCCCCTTTTCCTTTCTTGCTTATTCTAAATTAATAATTGAGGAATTATTGCTCCTTGAGTCAGAAGAAGGGACTTTCACTTAGCAGCAGAAAAAGGAAATATAAATTTAAATTTAAAAATAATAATTTAATGCTGGAAATTTGACATTTCTATGGTAGTAGAGGATACTGTGAGGATCTCTGGACACTTACAACCTATGTATACCATGAATATTGCTCTCCTTGGTAACAACATCCGATTGTGCATAAGAATTCAGCTCTACTACTTTTAAAATATGAGAAAAATTTTGTAGCGTTATCATTAATAATGGAAGACAGCTATTCAGTCAGGTATGATTCCTGCTTTATATTTAAATTTGTTTAAAATCAGAAAACCCATTTTCTTGGTCTCTTGCAACAAAACTCTGGGAAAGAAAACTGATCCAATGGAAATTGCTTAAAGTGAGAGTGTAGCTTTTATTTTATTTTGAATGGAAGTGAAGAAGTCTTTTCTGGCATTTATTGCATCTTAATGCTGCTGCATGAAGCTTTGTTCATGGGCATGGAAAGAACATCAAGCACACTTGGTTTCTTTCTGGCTGATCCTGTTACTTAAATAAGTCTTTGCTACAGTTCTCTTGGTTGAATGAAATGAAGCAAAGCTTTTTTCAGACAACTACTGTGCTGTATCACCAAGAGGCCTGAGAATATTACTGGTGTATCAGGAAACACTTTATGGGAAAATTATTAATTTTAGAGCCAACCTACTTTAACAGTTATGCATGAAAGTGAAACTAAGAAACAAATGTATAATATTGAGAGGCATTTTTAAAGCAAGCACAATATTGCTTCTCCAGAATTCTGCAAAGACATGAGCATGTGTTAATCCCTACAGCAGGACTAATCCAACCATCCATTCAGGGCCCAAGCACCTGCTTTATGCAATAAAAATGTATACTATATGACTTGCTTTTCTAACATGTCTCCTTTTTAGAAATCTTAATGTTACAAAACAGATATAAAAAGGAATCCTTCAAGGAACCAGCATACTTCCTGAAGATGCCTAATCCTTCATTATTCAATAATCACCTACCCCAAATGCTTTAAGAAGCAAGAGATAAGGAGGAGTGATAACTAAACCACATTAAAAAAAAAAAAAAAAAAAAAA